>SJJU01003551.1:0-27352 GCA_012932125.1 Conopomorpha cramerella
CATTTGTCACGGTCCTGACATACCGCTTTCGCTTCATCTACATTCATACATTTTTTCATACATGACCTCCGGTTTCGAGTACTTTTCACGCCACCTTCGGCTAGGACATCACCAATCTGGTTAATATATGTCCTTCCTTCTGAGGCGAACTCTACTCACCCGGCCCTTTCATCCATTCTCTTCATATGCCCAAACCACCGAAGCATTCCCTTTACAATCTTGGTCACTACATCTTCCTTCAAACCGCAATACATAAATAGAATAGCAGGGAAATGCTGTTAATGATATATATTGCCAAAAGCACTTTTGCCGGGTCAGCTAGATTTTAAAAATAAAACTCATAATTAGTTTATTTAATCGTTATTGCTGCTACATACAGATACACAATAGCGTAACGCAAAACTGAAAGTCATGCATGTTTCGAAATACAAAGTAAACGTCCCCGGTTCGAATTAACTTATTTTACTGGTCAGAAGAACTCGGAAGAAACTATAAAAATAATGAATAATAAATATTAGAGATAGAGAAATAATAGGTATATCTTATTATATGTATAAAAAATAATTGATATTCGTTAGTGTCGCTAAAACTCGAGAACGGCTGGACCGATTTGGCTAATTTTGTAAGATTTAAAAGGTGTATTTCATCCAATACACGAGATACAAAAGCGACTTCCTATGGCAAAACAAACGTTTGCCGAGACAACTTGTAGGATAATATATTCTTAAACGTCAAGGTACGTTCCCCATTTAATTCCGTTACATAATGATTCCTGTACAAAGTGACCATTCAGAGATCCTGTAGAATTCCACTCATGGCTAGACGTCTTAGTACTTGTTGAAAAAAAAAGAATTCCTTTTTTTGTAGGTCAATGACTCTACAAGAGTCAAGTAATCTCCAACAGTGTACTAATGACGCCATTTTCTCGTCTGTCCGGGATGGCCTAGACAAGTACTCCCTTATCCGCGAGCACACAAAATGAGGACAGAATATTTGCGTGCTAAACATTCGATATTAATGTGAACATGTAGTAAGTGTAAAATAAAAAAAAATACTCTTCATGCCTTTCAATCTAAGAGCGGGGTAGGCGGAGGAACTTGCTATGTAAATGCCCACAGATCACAAAATGTATTTAAGCCAACGTGACAGGGGGTGAACCCGTCGCTGTTTTTAATGATGATAAAATAATACATAAATCGAAAATTAAAAAGAGTTTTATCTCAATATCCTATCTATGTATATGACACTGTATGACTATAAAAATATAGACAAAATGTTACAAAATCAAGAAAAAGAAATAAAAAAGTGTGAACAAAGAAACTTTAAAAAATTTCCGAATTGTGAAACTTGTCAGTTACATCGATAGAAATTGAAAGATCATTGTCTTGCATTAAATGAATATTTTCGAGTAGGACACAAAACCTTACGTTCGTTAATATGGAACGTATCCAAAAAAATTACTGCCAGTGCCATATACTGAGCCAATTACAATGAGTTTTATCGTATTTTGTGTCATATTTATCAATTAATTAAAATCTGTACCTTCGAAATAGCAATTCCCCCATTATTAGTATTAAGTAATTATAAATTAGTAGTAAGGCCCTAAATGTATACAGAGTGTAAAAAGACCTTAGGCAAGTCAATATGAATAACTTTTATTATGACGACAATGTGGGGAAATTAAAAAAAAAAATCATCTCCATATTTTGTATGGAGATGAAAAATATTTTTTTCCTTTCCCCGCATTGTCACCAAAGTTGTTAAACCCAACAACGTTTCTAAGACCATCTTTCGGGGCCCTTTTACACTTGGTAATATAAGAAAACATTTTATGAATACTATCAACCATCCTATCATTAAAACAGGTACCACCAAAATGCCGACGAAAGAAATAGATTTTATTTGACTTTAATAAAATTATATATTCTAATCGGGATTTTGATCTATCCCCCACCGTATCATCAAAATTCGTTCTGTGCTTTTTCCATGAATTTATATTTTGTAATTAGTTTTATTAACGTACACTGACCGTTAATGTGTTATTTTCTTTCATATTTATTACTTCGTTTAATAACCATATCAGCGAAGATAAAAACCCTCCGGCAACTTGGGTATCATAAGTCCGATCCTATGGTATCGAAAAATATATTTTTCCCTCTATATTGGGATAATAATATGGTGCGATACATATCCGAACGAATTTATTTATTTTAAAAACACTTTTAAAAAACTTGACAAGCAAGTCAATTAAATTAATTGACAAGGACGGTGCAAATCACAAAAAAAAAGAATCCCCAAATCACATTCACAATCAAGTTCACACAGTCAAAAGTTTTCATTTCACAATAAAAAAAAAATACCGACAAATTGAGTACCTCGTCCTTTCTTGAAAGTCATTTAAAAACCCGCTGTAAATTTCCCATTTTACACGATCCAATTTTACTATCCTTGGGTCAACTGATACTTTCGAAACTATCTTTTTCTCCTGTGCAGGCCCCTAAATTCAGTGTAGGAAACGACTAAAGTCAATTCTGCACATAACATGTGAGGATTACTGCTCAAAATTAATGCAAAGTGTCGATACCAAAGTAAAGACTAGTTTGGAGGCGACTGTGGGTTCGCTGTATATCATTCTTCAACTATTTCTAAGTAAACATAGTAACAGTTTGTATAATATGCGGTCGGCCAAGTTGTCTATTAGTTTTGATGACACTCCCGTCACTACAACATCATAATATAATTATTGTGACAAAAACTTTTAACGAAAATAGAACCGAGTAAAATATTAAGAATTGTGTGGTTTCAAATGAATGAGCATCAGATTTCAAATGAAAAAAAAAACATTTAGAATCCGTAATAATTCGTAAATGAAAAATATTATAAAAAATACGTCGGAACTGAGAAAATGATGATCATGATCTCGCTTTTAAAAAAAATAATGTGTTAATTACTTTCATGCGAATTTCAACCTTAGGCTAAGATAGGTTGAGGGCATAAAGAAACAGGTAACCACAAGGACAAGGTAGGCAGTAATCCCCAAGGATTGACACCTATGTATAGGTAACTTGTCATTACGAACGTCTTTTCTAGCCCTCTACTCACCCACAAACACAGGGCCTTCGTTAGCCTATGTCGTGAGTACGACAAAAAAGGATCTAGCAATAACTCTATTACTAGGTCGGGTAACCAAAATACTAAGGTAGGCAGTGTCTTTTTGCCTATATGGTGTGCACGCCACTGGGTAACCGGTACCAACCACACATTCACTATGTACCGTTGCAGTTTGGTACCGACAAGATCAGTGTGCACCAACGCATAGACAATGTATGTGATTTCTGCTTTTCGGTACCGGTTCACCTGTTTCTCAATGTCCTCACTCGTAGACACTGTACATGTTTCGTTGTCCATAGCGCCACACAGCATTGGTCGCGCGCGACGCCCCGCTCTCCCGCGCTGGCAATTTACGGATCGAACTTTTGGTGCCAAATTGTCTAAGTTCCGCTGACGTTTGGCCAATTTATGCTCAGAGGACGAGCCGGGGCTTGGGTACACTCGCTCAAGGTTTAATTTTGTGTTAGTCACTTATTCAGTAGTTGGGTTTGTAACAGAGAGGACGAGAGGAAGGCGTAGCAACTAGTTAGTGACGTAATCAGTCGATGTAGTAGGTAGACGGGGAAATGTGCATTGAAATGCTGTCCAATTATTCTTCCGGAGACTTTCTCAATTGGAACGTATATTTAGTTTATTTATTAAATTATACTTTTTTTATGTTTGTTCGCCGATAACTCCGTCGTTTGTGAACAGATTTTTATGACTTTTTTTTGTTATAAATAAGATATCTCCAAGCTGTACATAGTACCACCTAATAATACGGAAATCGGGGTTGATGATATACCTAAAATCCATTTGGTACTCGAGAATGCCGCATGGTATTCAATTCAATTAACAAAATCATAAACTAATTTATTAATTTAAAAAAGTGAATCTAAGGTATATCTAAGATAACAATAGAGATAAACGAGCCTATAATATTATTCTATCTGCTAGAAAATCAAAAACAGTCAAATTACTCCCTTATTAAGTATACTAAAAAAAGAAAAATTGCATAGTTCAAAACTGTGTACTTTTAATAAAGCGAACATGAAAATATGTACTACTCACCCATGCTTATTTATTTATGCTAAAACTAAATTCACAACACAATTGACAGAGCTACATAACTGAACTTTATCTTTGTGAATGAATGTTTCGAATTGCATTGTTAATTTGATCGGTTGTCGCAATCGAGCCCAACAAAGGTGTACTAAATGGTGTCCCATTTGATTACTGTCTGCCAGTGTAACTTGACCTTTCCGTCAAAGGGCATTACAACTATTGCAGCTTAGTCAATCCAGTGTTGTGAGAAACACTCCCGAGTCCCCAATATACAGATGTCACGAGCAATGTAACACTCCACTAGGCTCCTGTTGTGCAATTCCCTGCAGTGTAATTGTTCCCGATGAGCCTGCAGTCGGGTTCGGAACTCGAATCAACTTAGCCCGTCGTCGCCGGGTCATTTTCGCCGCGCGTTTTCTAGCTGAAAACAAAACTGTTTAATTTCTTAAAGAAAACTTTGACTGAAAAATCTCTGTGTAACGTTGTAGATTTTATCCGTTCGCGGCGCAGTCGTTATGAATTTTATAGAGCGAAATATTTAAACGGGAAATTTTACCCACCGACCGTGGTTGGCTTATGTTTGCATTCCATCTTCGTTCCGCCCATCATAGTGCATAGAAATTTTCTGCGTCTGGGTTGAAAAAAAAAATAACCCGGTACGTGCCCGCGCTCCGCATTTTTCGGTCCATTCGTTAAATCGAGCATATTCTAGCAAACTCTATCTACATATCAATAATTTATCTGCGCTGTGCATAGGAATAGAGTCGGCTGCAATGCAACATGAAATTTTCATGACCATAGTTTTATGAAATACTGAACAAGTCGTTTTAAATAACAAATGCTTAGACCCGGTGTGACTGCGAATCTAATGTTAGTGTCAAAAAGAATATTTTAAAAGTAACTTTGCAATATGTGTGTGTTACTATCGGGAGGTCGTGCGTTCGAATTTTTTTATAGTTAGGTATATATTTTATATTTCAGATAACTTGATAATATAACTGTAAAGAAAAAAGACTGATTCTTTTTTAACATAAAAAAATATTTAACAGTTTTGTGGTTTTCCCATGAATATAATTGTCAGAACTAAACCAAATCTAAATGTGAGGCATCAGCTTTCGAATAAAATATGAACTATAAAAATCGGTTCACCCAGTCAAAAGTTTTGAAGCAACAAACATAAAAAATACCGACGAATTGAGAACCTTTTCCGTTTTTGAAGTCGGTGAATGGACAAAGAAATTTTAAACGTGCTTTCGTGCTTACATCATAAGCTCCGAAAAAGAGACCGATTAGACCACGCTTTGCAAAGCCAGACTTAACCACAACCTCCCGATCACAATTCCAAGAAACGATAATAACTAAATACAAATAAATACAGGCTAGCAACTTGTAGAAAGCCTATATTGACTTTCTTAGCTCCTTGTTATATCAAACTAACCCGGCAATCGTTGTTTTGCTAATATACCTTATTAACTATTACATTATTATTCTCTGCTATCATATGCATGTTTTATGCATTATAAACATTCCTCAACAATTACTTTATTTATTAATTATTTTTTAGAAAACCGCATTAAAATCTGTTTTGCAGTTTTAAAGATCTAAGGATACATAGGGACAGATAGCGCGAAACAACTTTGTTTTATACTATTATTATTGATGTGGCTGAAAGTTTTTTGTAATCCTAGGGTTCTGTTCACACCCTTTTGGAGATTTTGGACGTACCTAAGTGTATATTAATGTAAATTAATACATTTATACAGCTGCTACTGAGAAAACACAGACAGTTAACATAATTAATGTCAAATATGTTTCTATTAAAATTACTTTTATGTACTGGTATTTCAAGCAAAGGCTTCTATTAAGAAGCAAGTTTAACTAATATACTCGGGCTAGAACATAACGAACTCTGGTTTCAAATGTTTTCGACCTAGCTAGTATTTTTTCTGAAAGAGCGAAATTACAAAATTTTATTGCCCATATTATTTTCGTATATTAATGTGCTTTTCATGAAAGCAGAGCTATTATTCATATTCAATCTGAAATTGTAGTACGTAAAAAACATGTTTATTTGGTTAGTTAGGCCCATAGCACACGGCGTATTTAAAACGCGCAGACGACGCGCGTTTCAGGAACGCGTATGTTCGGCGCCGTAGACGCTGTTTGTTGTGTTTGCATTGATCATAGACTCTCGTTTGAATCCCGTACACGCGCGTAATGTGCGCGTCGTCTGTGCGTTTAAAATACGCCGTATGTCATAGGCCTAAGTAATAAAATAAACATGCTTGCTAAGTACTACAATTTTCAGATTGAATATGTGTAGGTAATAGCTCTGCTTTTATGAAAAGCTCATTAATATTTACGAAAATACCCATTAATAATACTATAAATGCGCCCAGATTTCGAGATTACCGCAGCCATTTTTAAGAGCTGAACAATTTAGCTGTTGGAATTATAACATAACATGAAAACTATGTGGCTCACATTAATGCAATATATTGGATTTATTACGTAACATACCTAGTGGCTTAATTAATCATTTTTGTTATATCGTAAAAGCAAAATGACAAATGAATGCACACATTTTACTACTTAACTCTAAATACAAGAGAGAGAGAGAGATTGGCATCATCGATCCCTTTTTCTCTTAGTTGTAAGAAGTAGTCTTTTGTATACAAAGTAAAGGCTATTGTTATCTACATTTTTGCTCGAAATCGTGCCAAGATTTGTCATCGATTTCACCGAAAGCTCCGTCTCCGCCCGCATATAAGGTCTAATATCTCCGGAGATAAATCAAAGGAAACTCTACTTTACTATGCGCCTTTTACTATGAGATTGATGAAATAATCCAAAACACTGACCCTTACGCTATTAGGTAGGTACTATGCATAAGAATACCTATTGTAAGGGAAAAATATGCTTTCCCATATTTACGAGGGAGGATTAGGCAATGTCATGTTCAGGACCTACTGCTGTGTGATATTTGGTTTAAGGCAAGAAAAATAATTTGCCTCTGTTTTAGGTATACTTGTCACAAGACTTTGTTAAAATTATACGCACAGACAAATTAAAAGTCCCCCGCGATTTCATTCGCTTAGTTACAATATTTCATACAAACTATAACACCGTATATAGATCGATGCTTCCCACAGGATCCGGTTAAAAAGCTATCCTATCTCCGTCTCCTGGTCTTAAGCTACCTCCCCACCAATTTTCAGTCTAATCGGCTCAACCGTTCTTAAGTTATAAATAGTAACAAGGCCTTTTTTTATACATATATATAAATTATACATTTAGACAGTATAAAAACGTATTTAAAAGTTTGCGAAGTGCATTTACTTTTATTTATAAATATCGCCGTTTCATAGAAAAGTAATGTTTATTTTCCTTTGTTTCAGGACAACTTCTACGAAAAGACTACTATCAACGTTCCTTAACAGGACACAAGACTTGGTGTAACATAAAACTATTAAAATGAAACAGTGAATACAAAATTGTACTGTACTTAAATTGCTTTAAACTTTAAAAAGTGTAGAGTTAAGTGATTTGACAGGAACCGTTTTAGAATTTTGCTGTTACAAGTTTACGACAACGAAGGAACATTTACTTCCCGATTATGATATAAAGGTGAGTGAATATTATTTTGAAAAAGGTAGTAGACGAAAATCCGGCTTCGCACGGGAGCTCGGGAGATTCTGGAGATGTCAGTGACATTTCTTTAAAATCGCCAATATGGCGATTGCGATTATTGGTCTGTCAGCATCATTAGACATTAACATCTTACTAATATTATAAATGGGAAAGTGAGTTTGTTTGTTCCGCTTTCACGCCGTAACTACTGAACCGCTTGCTTTGAAAATTTTCAGACATATAGTTAGAAGTCCCGTTTAAACAATAGGGTACTTTTATCCCGGAAAAAATTATATTCCCGAGGGAAAACACGTTCCCTCCACCCATCACTGTTTTGGGCCACCTCGGGACACCTCGCAGGTGTCGGTCCAGATTGTCCCGTCAACTCCTCCTGGCACTACCTTGCTTCCTGTGACCGTCGGGGGAACACGTGACCGGCCCAGATCTACTTTAGTTTTATGTTAAAGTTATATTAAAACTGTAATTAAAATATTATGTTTGTTAATATCCCAACGTGATACTCGATATAAATAGGGAATTTAGTAATAGTAACGGAAAAAGGATCCAAGCTAAACTTGTGTCAAATACGGAATAACTAGTTTCTGTATAACTTTCGCATCAGCATTAGCTTATTCGTAATGGGGTTAATAAGATGAGTGAATATTATTTCCTAAAATACATAGCCGCACCTCGGAAAATGCGCCAAGTTCACCACAAGTTTATTTTTCAACGTTTCCCTAATTCGGGAACGAGGAAATGGACCTCGCGTAAAAAAAACCCTACTCCGGATTTATTCATTAGGAGCACGATTAAAAGTGAACTCAGAAACAACAGAACAGAGACAAGAAAACAACAAAATTTTACGAGTCCGCTTGGGTGATCCGTGGGCTCCAAACCGTCGCTAGTTTTAAAATCATTTCAGTTTAATAACAGTGTTGTGTGATGTTTTTAACGTCCAGTAAAACGGTATCGCGTAATAAACCGAAATGAAAGTATCGTAAATTTCGTGTACCTTCTTATTTGTAGTCTTAAATAAACACTAACACGTTGATGGCGACTTTTTTTAAAGCAGTGACGCAACACGTTTCTCTGTGACGAGAAGTAAAACGAAATGACCTATATAAAATTATATTAAAGTATTTTAACGCGAAATACTTAAATCTCAATAATGTTTTTTTTATGTTAGTTTGTGCCGTGCTGGTATGAAACGTAAAAAGTTAGCGTGGCTCCAGGGGATCAAGACACTCAGTGCTACACTCTCGTAGTTGCATCACTCTGGCATGGTAGCGGCCAGTGGCGTGCACTGGCTTTTGTGACAAGGTAGGCAGTGATCCCCACGGAATGACACTTATGTATAGGTCATCATCAGCCACATAACGTCCACTGCTGGACGAGGCCTTCCCCCAATGAGATCCGTCATTTGGGGTGAAATGCCAGTAATCGCCACGCTTCACAGGCGGGTTGGCGATCGCAGTGGTGTTGTGGTTTAACTCACAGAGAGCGCTGCTGCCCGTTCTCTGGAGAGCTCCGTCGGTCGCCTCTTACGACCCCCATGACGGGAAAAGTTGGGCTGGGGTGGTGACACATGTATTCTATTCGCCGTCACCACACGGCTAAATCCCCCGTAAATATGTATAGGTAACTTGTCTTTACGAAATATAACCACCTACCTATCTACTTACCCACAAAACACAGGGCCTTCGTTAGCCTATGTTGTGTGTACAGCAAAAAAAGATCTAGCAATAACTTTATAATTAGGTCGGGTAGTCAAAATACTAAGGTAGGCAGTGTCTTTTCGCCTACATGGTGTGCACGCCACTGATAGCGGCAAACGATGTGCATCTACTACGCATGTACGGACGACAGTATAGCATTGCACCCCGTATTCGGATATACTAAGAACACTGGCCCTGGCATGCTGTAGTCATACTAATATCTATACTATAATAAAACTGTTCGGGGTCCAAAATTTTACATTGATTCTTTTTACGTCAAATCCAGTGGAGTATATCAAGTTGCCGTTACAGAAGCCGATTTCCATATTTTTGGAAAAAATGTCTGTCTGTCTCTTTGTCCGCGAATAACGTCCAAACGGCTGTACAGATTTGGTTGATATTTGGCACACAAATGCCTTATACACTGGAATAACATTTAGGCTTATTTTTATCCCGGAATTTATAGTATATACTAGCTGTACCGCGCGGTGTTACTTGAACTTTTTTCTTACTTCCCGTTGAAATTTCGCGTTAAAATATAGCCTATGTTACTTGTGGATAATGTATCTTTCGAATGGTGAAAGAATTTTCAAAAACGGTCCAGTAGTTTTCTTTTATTTATTACAACCAAACAAACAAAGGTTTCCTCTTTATAATATTAGTGATTAGCAAAGCAACGTTTGCCGGGTCAGCTAGTTTATAATAATGCGATAATAAGCTCACCCTTAAACTTACTACGCAAGTTAAAGCTACACATATTCGATTTAGTTTAGCAAGCGGACGGTCGGTTTAGGAATTTCCGTATTCTGAAACAATAATCAGCTATCAAGTGTTGCTTGAGAATAGGTTGTCTCTTTTATACAAAAACGGTTAGAGCGAGACAACCTTTAGATACAAAAGAACGATTTTTTTTGCCAGGTAAAATCTATTAAATATACAGAATAACAACTGGTTGTAAACACACGAAGCTACCATGCAACACTAGCACTTATTTTTAAAAATTAAATTTTATCCCGTTCCCGTTGGAATTTCGGCTAAAAATATATTATATGTGTTATTCCGATGTATATCATCATCATCATCAGCCCATACTTGTCCACTGCTGGACAGAGGTATCTGCAATTGCACGCCACTGTGATCTGTTTTCGGCTTCTCGCATCCAGCTTCTGCCAGCCATCTTGCGTATATCATCAAGTCCACCTTGCCTGAGGGCGTCCTACTCTCCGAGTCCTATTTGCCGAGATGCTGTCTCCACTCGAGAACTCGTTTCCGATGTATATATGGTACTGTAAAGTTTCATCGAAATGCGTTATGCAGTTTTTGCGTGAAAAAGTCACGTCAACAAACCAAACAAAGTCAACAAAATCCAAACATGTATCCGAAATTCCTCGTTCATAATAAGCGGGCTGAGCACTTTGCAAGTGAGCGCTCACTTCGCGCCTTGTCGCCTACTTAGCAATATTTACTAAGTCCCTTTGATCAGGCAGACTGTGTAGTGCTAATAACTTTAAATAGATGTAAATAATATATTGTTTACTAGGAATGTTGTATATATAATTAAGAGCGGTGTTTGAAGGCTGGCGACGATCCAAAGTCGCTCTGTGACATTAACCGTGGCCTCTCCAAACGAAAATTATTTTAATCGCTCACTATTACGTTTGATGATATTCTAAACAGATTTGCTGGTACTGTTAGATTTTATGCATTTTGACACATTGTTAGTTTTGCCTTCATACAGAAAATACGATTAGGTCGTAAAATTCATTGCAAGTTGCAATGAATGCAACATAAATGTGTTTTAGGATTAGATTCAAGGGTTAACAACTCTCTTGCAAGGATTGTAATGTTATAATGTTGACAAGTTAATTTCAATTATACGGAACGTATGTAAAAAACTGTAAAAAATAGAGCCCGTTAGATGTTTACTGTTCTATTTTTTTAAATGTTAACGATGAATAAATGTTTCCATGTTGCCAGTTTTGGGTTCTAATTCTTTTGTTCGTGTGTCTATACTGAATAAAAAACTATTATATTAAAAATACACTTCACGCCATTTAATACCAAAGCGGGGTAGCCAGAGGCACTTGCTAAGCAAATGCCCACGGTTCACCAAGCGTATTTGACCTCACCCCATGTGAGCCCATCGCCGTTATAGGGTTTACACACCTTGGGGTGTGTTTCATCACGATGTTTTCCTTCATGATATTCACTGTGTAAGCGTTGCGTTGCATACCCAGGCTCCGAAAAAGAGTCCGTTTGGTACATGTTCAGTAAAGCTGGGGTTAAACTCGCGACATCGCGGTCCGACTACTGGACCGCAGACGCTCGAAATATGTAGTACTTAACTGTCTATAAGTAATCTAATCAGAATTCGTTACTTTATGCACATCACTTTAATAACTTTCTCAAGGGAGTTACCTCATCAACTCCCTTGGAGGAGTTTTGATTTATTAAATGAATATCATACATACGCTTAGTACAGATTCTATAGAAATCTGCATTGGAAGCCGCGAACGGAATCCATTAAGTTGATTTGTATCAATATGAACGTTGGCCTCATTTCAGAATTTACATAGAATATTGCACACCCTGTGTATGATTTGCATACTTCAGCTCGCGTAGCTCTAAAACATCGTCGAATGAAGCAAGCGAGCTCGCGGAAATTAAACACCCTGTAGATTTGAACCGCGCACATTTCCTTTCACTATTGAATAAACCTTTATATTTTCTCTGAATGAATTTTCTCTTCTGAGTATGAATTAAGTTGTATACCTGTATGTGTATAAAGTAGGCTTTTTCTGGTATGTGACGTTTAAAAGCAGACACCATTATGTTTATTTTCTACATGGTTGAGCCATGTTATTTTCGATAAGATCTGTGTAATAAAGCCGTAATGTTTGTAAAATTAATTTCATTTTCGTTTCTAATACACTTGACCTTTATTCATTCACATAAAATATACATGCATTTTACGATAAGATAATTAACGCATACACGTATATTGTTATATGCTTTACGCATTTAGCACACAATTCCGTATCCCGAAAGCTGACCTTTCACACCGTTGTGTTGGAATAAATACAGTATTTTTTTTTAATATTTTATAATATATAATTAAAGTGGCTATCACTGAAAATAAATTATTGGTGTTGGATTCCTATAACAAACAATAAATATTGTTTTATTTTCTACACACTTTCATTTGACCCCAAATTAGATGCCAGAGACTATACTTACATAAATTCTTTTAAATACATACATAGATAAATAAAACACCCAAACGCACACACTAAATACCTCAGCTCATCATTAAAGGCGTGTCTGCGGGAATCAAACCCGCGTCCGTAATCCTAGAGGCAGATGCCCTGACCACTTCTTCTTCATCTTCAATTAATATTAAATTATTTTCGTCCCTATAATGGGATTCCCGACAAGGTCACCAAACAGCCAAAATCCCGCTTCTATCCAACAGAAGCGATCATACTTCGATAGAGTTGCCTCAAAGGAAACCCGTAGCTTCGACAATTTAAGGAATTTCGCTAGAATTTGCTTCGTGTTCAACCAATTTTCTTGGAAACATTTTTAATGGTCAACAAAATAAGTAAAGTACTTCTTACATGAGAAACATTGTGAAAGCGGTTGTAGCTTAGTTGTGAAGTAGGTACCTCCGTCAACTTGCAATAGCTATAATTATTCCCAACTAGCTGTCCCGACAAACACATGTTTTGCCATAGGAGTCGCCTTGTACCCCGTTTATTGGAAGAAATACAGCTGATAGGAATAAAATTCATATACCTTTGAAACTCTCTGGAATTCCACAATAATTGAAATAAAACGTGTTCATTTTTCATCGTTATAAGTGCTATTACATACAGATATGCAGTAGTATTGTTATACATTACTAGCTTTGTGTTCAAATCTAGGTGAAAGTAATTTATGATTTAAAAAACAAAAATAAATGTCCCCAAGACTAAAATTAGCCAAATCGGTCCAGCCGTTCTCGAGCTTTACCGAGACTAACGAACAGCAATTAATTCATTGAATATACACAGGTACACGATTATTAAGTTTACGATAAGATGCATACACGGCATTACCAAACATTTCATTTTACCAATTAATATAGTTTTGTACCTACACCATTTGTACTTAATTCATCATCATCATCAGCCACATGACGTCCACTGTTGGATGAGGGCCTTTCCCAATGATTTCCATGATCATTTTGTGGGGGAAATGCCAATAATCGACACAGCAGCGGGTTTTCTTCCACGTAAACTAGTTTAAAGAATTCATTGGTAGGTGTTTTTTCGTACATATAAATATGACTCAGCCTAGATTAGTCATTTCAGAAAATAAGAGGGCATTTTACAACATAGTAATATTTATTGGGTATTGTTATACTATTGCTATGGAGAATGAAGGTTTATAAGGCTCTTACGGTGAAGGAAGGAACTCGGTAAGGAAACCTGCAAAGCAACTACCTCCGGCTTTTTTACGTGGGGGAATCCTCATGGACACCTCGACCGTCGACCACGGCCGTGATGGACAGCAAACGGGGTAGTGTTCGGACTCTTACCGACTAAACCCCCACGATGACCTCCGTGTCGCACACTGGGCGGACCACCGGAAGGAATTGCGTCAGGACCAAGTACCTCCGCCTGCCCCGCTTTGCCATAAAAACGGTGTCAGTGTATTCACTAAGTTATTAAAAGTGCATTAGCCTAATTTTAAGACAGTAAAACATGTTATCAAAGTTCATGTGCAGTTTTATGTTCTGAACCATAAAAAGTTCAGCATCGTAAAAATAATATAAGGCCTCAATGGTCAGGAATATTTTAGTTCTATGTTTCACCAATCCTTTCAACCGTCTATAAAATTTTGTAGCTTTGACTCAACTTTATCGTAATTTCGTTGCTTAGTTTGATGTGTCGTAAACTTTTTAGATCTTGGTGCGGGAAATTATGTATTTTATTATTTGTAGGTAATTTTTTGTCATACATTTCCGGTACGCATTGTACACGTTCGTGATAAACTGATACAGTAGTTAGGTATTGCAATAGTTAATAACTCTTAAGTTTTTATTGTTCTTAAGGATTATAAAATACATTGCTGGGATCTCTGTAAGGTTTAGGTCTTGTTAGGATCTAGTGGCCCATCCCGGCTTCGCACGAGTGCAATTCTGGGAGTAAAGGATTCACTGCTATATTATGCATATTTGCATATAAACCATTCTATTAATTGAAAACCGATACTAACCAAAATTTCATACGATGAAGTGATAAAACATAAACACTACTCATACAATCATTGTTCAAAGAAACGTGCACTGACATATTAATAGTTTAAACTGGGTGTTACGGCGCGAAATTAACCAAAGACAAGCATTCAGCTTACCTTCGTTATTTGTCCGACGTTTCGACACAGTTACATTTGTCGTGGTCGTTGGTTAACGAAGGTAAGCTGAATGCTTGTCTTCGGTTAATTTCGCGCCGTAGCATCCGGTTTAAACTATTAACTACTCATACAAGTAAAGCAAAGATAACTTTAATAAATAAAGAACATTCAAACACTTCAGAACTCAGCCATTTACATTATTATTAAGATTAAATAACGTTATAAGACTTTACAAATAGTATATGTACTAAAGAGTTAATTAATACACACGCTTTCCCAAAACAGCAGATCATAAAACAATACAGTACAAAAGGGTTTGTAAACTAACTCTAACGTTGGAATAATCGAATTCTTGAGTGGAGACTGCGTCTTGGCAAACTGAGTGTAGGCCTCACGCAAGGTGGACTTATGATTTGATGGCTGGCAGAAGCTGGATGAAAGACGCCGAAAACAAATCACAGTGACGTACAATTGGAGAGGCCTATATATAGAATATGGGCTGATGATGATGAGGAACATCCTTCTTCTTATACCTCGATAGCAGAAATGATTGTGTAAGTAGTAGAATAATTGTAAAGAAAAAAGATTACAATCAGTACTAGCCGCCCGCCTATAAAATTGCTTAAAGCTGCCCCTGATTTCCTCATCATGGGACCACCTCGGAAATATCTTCTTTCCAACAAAAAAAAAAACCATAAAAATCGGTGCATAAACGATCGGCGAACAAATATAAAAAAGTATATATACGGTGGGATTGAGAAAGTCTTCTTTCCTCTTTCCGAAAGTCGCTTAAAAAGTGTCCGTATCTTTGTAGCTGTATATGTTTGTGAACAAAACTTAATGGAATCTCAAAAACTTGATTAACGTTAGAAAGTTGTAACTTCTACGAAATAAAATGCACCTTCACACTCTAGCTTTTTAAAGTCTGGAAAGCAACTTTTCGTTTCGAAATAACCACGCCGCGAAGTTGGAATTGCATTTTATATTTCGAAATATAAATCGCAGCGGGGCATGCAACACACGTACCTAGACAAAACGCCCCCCGTTCGCGAATAACAAAACAATTTTCCCACTCTTCAAAAATAGAACACCATCAAGGTAAACCATTCACATTTGCACGCCTTCAACCTTGAGGGGAATATTTATAACCCCTTTTGCAGGGGTGTCGCCTTAGGAAGGCATTACTTTCTGTGTTACGCACTTTGGGACGGGAGCCTTGAGTTTGTCCCGCTCGTTTGCGTTGCGAGCGAGAGGGATGGGTTGTGTAACCGTGGTGCGAGGCTGGGCCGGGAAGGTCCGCAGCGGTACGTAGTGACGCACGGGATGGAGGCCGCGGTTGTTACGTCATTGGTGACGTCAGAGCTCGCCGGGGAATGGGACGGGGGCTCGTACCGGGACCCCGTAACGTCGACGGCAATAAGCGAATTCCGGATAGATGCGAATTCGAGAGTGTTATGGCTTGATAGCTTTTGCTATTCCATTTTAATTTAATTAGGTCATGACTTTTGATGAACTCGTTTGAATTATTTGTTGTAGGTTCATAAACACAATCGTTGTTATTCCTTAGTGAGGTGGTCTTTGGAGGTGGGATGAAATTCTATTGAATAGTCTTTGTAGCTGGGGAGCCAGATCTAGTGTAAAAAAATAAATATACACTTTTAATCCATTACGCTGATGTAGGCAGAGGCTGTAGGCACTTACTAAGCAAATTCACTACGGTTCACCAAAAGTATTTGACCCAACGAAATATATAATGGGCCCTTTGCCGTTATAAGCATCAGCACCTATGGTGTGCGCTAGTGTCTAGGCTTCTGCACTATACTGAAAGAAACTTGGATACAAATATTATTTTCACGTCAGTATGCATATGTATATGCTCATCTCCAACATGTAAAACTAACAAATATAACATTTGTTTATTTCAAAAACATTTCTCCCATGTTGTTGGGTTGACTGGTAGATAATACTATAGTATTAAGCCCGCTATGGTACTGTGTTGCAATGAAGTATTAAATAAATAATTAAAACACTCATAAATGTTTTTAGCAAGGATAGTACAATTCAATTAACCCTATGTTGCTCTAGGGTGTGAAAACAATGAATCAACTGCCTTTCTTCCTGGCATGCCGTAGGAACAGACTATGGGATCTAAAGATTAAGGTTTGTTCAGACTATGAGCTAGCAACTTGTAACTGAAGTCCCATATTGACATTCGAAACTCCTTATTACGCAAAATGTGGCCGAAGGGTCCTTATGACCCTAAGATTCTGTGAACTACATTTTGGGAATAACGACGTGAGTGTATGTAGTAAAATGCGAGCAAACATTTGACAATGACGTAATCAGATATTCAGAGTGTTACACCGTTAAACTAGTTTTCAATCAATTTGGCCCGCGTTTTACGATCCTTGCTACTGGCGACTTGTTAATTAGTTGAAAGCCAATGAATTTACCTATTTGTAAATAGCCGATGGATTACCTCGCTAGAGATTGTCTTTGTTGTCGTGTGTTACCGAAATTGGCTAATTTAATTAAAGTGCGGTTCAGAAAGACCGATGACGGTACGACTATAGGTATAATGTCAACTTATAGGTATATGGCTTACCAGCCTTCGGAGGATCTTCCCACCTTACCATGTGGGAAGATCTTTCGAGATCGATCGATCTTTCGGGATATCGTGGACATTTGTGATAAGTGAAAAAAAAAAAATTGAAACGTATGTGAAGAAATGTTCACTTTTAATACTTTATTTTATCACACCAATATTACAACGGGGAGGCGCCATAATCAGCCCATAAATACATAGAATACACTACAATTGTAATTCTAACTAACATTTTTTTGTTATTAACTGTAAAGAGTTCTTGTTGGTCATAAATGAATATAGTATTACCACAATCTCTCTCAATTCGAATTCAAATCGCAAATTTTCACCTCGTCGGTAAACTGACTAAACAAAAATTTAGTAACAATTTTATTTCAGCGAAAATTATCTACCGTAGAACCTACAAACAAAAAATAAACGCTATCATGTCGTGATTAACAAACATTCCGTAACATTCTTCATCAACCTAACAGTTCATTATGCAAAACTCACATTTCCGTCGAAAAGTTTCATTATATGAACAATGCGAAAACCAAGTAGTAATATCGCAGAGATACGAACCCTCTTGGGCCGAGTGTACTGAAGTGTTCTTCACGGCTACAGTTCAGGTGGACAATGGAAACGAATATAAAAAAAAACAACAAAAAAAGGCGGCAAACGACCTGTCTCACATAGTGTGTCTGATTCCCCTACGATGAGCCGACGACGCTTGGCACGCGAAACACCCATTCTGGTAACACCGGCGAACCTCAACCTTTTTATTACTCTGTTATTTTTATTAAAATCTCTCGCACGGAATTTTCAAATGAAACGAAACATGAGAAAGTATTTTTCAAGGCATGTCTTAAATCGTGACCAACTGATTGAAAATTTCAGTGAGTACCTACTTCAATGTTTTTTTAGTTTCATCGTTATTATTATGTCAGACCACTGACGTCCACTGATGGACATACGCCGCCCTTATGCATACTTGTTTAGATGTTATGAAATTATGTTTTTTAAAACTAATCAAATAAAATACATTACTTAGCTATACCTAAGTGATGTATTTCTTGTTTATTCTTATTTACATTTCATATCCAACAAGTTTGGTGTCGCTTAAGGCTATAAATGTACTTTGGCATAAACATTATAGAAAATGCGAACTACTGCGAAATACTTTACATACTTAATACTTACTTACCGAATTATCTTACTACTAGCTGTACCGCGATGTGTTACTCGCGTTTTTCGTTCCCGTGGGTATTTGGGGATAAAATATAGCCTATGTTACTCAGGAATAATGTAGCTTTCCAGTAGTGAAAGTTTTTTTTCAAATCTGTCCAGTAGTTTAGGAGCCTATTCAATTCGAACAAACAAAGAAAAGCAAACCTTTCCTCTTTATAATATTGGTATAGATACGACTTTAATTTTCAATAATCTATCAATTATTAATTATCTTATGTAAATTGGCATATATGTCTATACAAATTATGAGTACAGTTTTTCAAAAAGTTCAGCTACTGTAATATCAAAGTGTAATAGTTGCAAGCAAGCTTCTAAGGTTAGATAGAGTGAAATCTTCATTACTTTGTGAAATCCATAATAGGGTATCCACATTTCCCGGCGTGCGGTAGTTTTCCCTAGTGGGATTTTCTTGTGTAAACAGAAATTCTGTTTGCAAAAAAGTAGTAAATAAGCGAGGGCGCGAGAGCGCGAGCAAAGCCCGAATGATTCACTATCTACACAGTATTTTACACAGAAATATCTCATCTATTTTTGTTCACACTTTGTTATTTGTAGTTCTTACTTCTTCTTTATTTCTCTGGATGCCCAGAGCGAATTGAGTTATGAAAGATACACACGCCAGGTAACCATCGGATAGTAAATATTTTCATAAAGTTTGTCAATTTATCTATAATTCATTTAATAGTCCAATCAACGAATACATATTTGCAGGTTCCTAGTAAACAACAATTTGATTGTTTAAGTAAGAATAAGGTGTTGTTTTCGGTGTTTCTTTAATTATACATAACATAATTTAATATCTTTATTTATTTCTATGCGTATACAGGGTGTAATCGTTAAGTGTGGCTAGGTCACAATTCCGTAAATATAACAGATATCAGAAAACTTCCAACTGCTATGGAAAGTGCGTTACCCCATGAGTAAAATTACATTAAAACTTTCTTTTACTTAACGATTACAACCTGTATATATTGTTAATGTATGAACACGCATTACTTTTTACAGAGTAATCCAATTTTGTCAATGTTCAGTTTGTCCGGCGATTATTTTTTATGTGAAAAAGTACTAATTATTACTTATGTAACGGACACGTGATGAACATAGAAATACTTTTTTTATTTTATCTTTTAATATCAGGTACGATATTTGTGCTCTCAGGAAATTTTTCAAATATTTTTTGCGGCGACAATGTTGTTTACTCAAAAATCTAATTCAATATATAATAACATTAGAAACTTCTGTGGTTCTGATGCAATACTGGTCGTAACTTGTCAGTAACTAAATAAATAAGTTTGGCATTATAAACCAATTATTTGTTTTACCATATCAAAATTACCATGAAACGCTTTCGCTGAAAAAACTGATTTTATACGTTACAAAGAAAACGGCTTTGTCAAAATATCTTTTTATATAAGAGAAAATCAATCTACATTTTCCCGAGGCATGTCTACTTACGAGCATTATGAAGCTCAGCTTTATAGCCCTAACGTGAAACAGAAGATGCGGCACTTTCACTTTGGCCAAAGGGTTTTCATTGAAACTAGCAGCCCGACCTCTCAAGGTGAGTTGAGCATTCACACCGCCTCAGAGGAGAAGGTGCACGAGGCGGCGGGAGAGGGGGGTATGGCATCGGGTAATTTTAATTAAGTATATTTACCCAGAGGGTTGGGTCGTGGTAATAAATACCCGTTGTAAAGGTAACTGATGTGTTCCAGGCCGTCGGGTGTGCCACGCTATAGATAAATCGAGTCGTATCTCACCTATGACAGCGTGTGGTTGAGGTCGCGACTACGGCGTAGCATGTGTAGCTGCCCACCTCTTAATGTGGGATCGTAGATGACGCTACGTAACAACGTAGTCGATTGTGTTAGTAATTTGTTTAATTCAGTATTTCAAAGTATGTATCTGAATGTTTCTTTTGTTGCAAATTTCAAAAAAACAAATTTCTAGTGTTGTCCTCACATAAATGAAAGAGGTGTAAGTCAATTATATTAGATAATATTACAAGGGAAATATATTATAGTTTTCTAATTCATTCAATACGTGGCAAAAAATACATTTTAAACATGTATTTTAAAATTCTCAGATAAGAAATGTATAAATTTGTAAAGAACAAAAAGTAGTAACATTGTAAGATTACATGGTACACACCTAAGCAGATGTTATAGATAACACTTACCGTTTTTTTATGGTAAGCTCTCAAAAGCCTCTATATTTATTCAGGTCACCCGTCACTTTAGGGAGCGTAAGAGTTTCTAATCCCAAATACGTACGTCGTGGGATGGAATACGCCCGACTCAGCGGACTCCAATCCTTCAACTTCAAAGTGTACAAGATCCGTCTGCCGGTCCGCGCGCCATTTTCAACGGGCTTTACTCTTGAATACAATTTGAATTTCGAACTGTGAACTGATCCGCTCCGGGACGGTGGAGTTGCGGGCATTTGGCGGCGGCGGCGGATCCGGAACCACTTTGATGATAGTTTCATGCGTGAAAATGCGTTTGTCGTGCACATTTAGCTGCGTCAGGACACTCGTTTCAGTGAACGAATAATCGAAGCGTTACGGATTATATTTTACTGTCATAAAGTGCTCGGCGGTTTTCATTCGGTGTGAAGCGATTTGAATTGGCATTCATGTATGAAATGAATATGGATAGAGTTGCATTAGGGAATGTAGGTTGTCTGTGAGGTGAATATCAGTATAGGTACCAGCTGGCTCTTATCACATGACAGAAAAGTAGAAATATCTAAGGACATTTGAGGGCTTTCGTGGAATGGTGATTTATAATTTGGCTATCTGATTTTTTTATGTCCTAGACCACAATTTTTTTTTAATTTCAGTTTATTGATTGTACGATAATTCATGGGATGGTCGTAGTTTCTTTTTACTGTGATGGTTCTGCGAGTTGAATTATAGCTTCTTTATACAAAAGAGAGTCGTGTTATATTACATTATTTTTAAATCAAACGGCTGAACTGATTTGCCTGGAAATTGGCGGGGAGGTAGCTTAAGACCTGGGGATGGACGTAGGACTTCTTATTACGTTTCTGTGGGACGCGTAGCTATATAGAAAGTGTTATACTACGCGATTGAAATCGTGGGGTGTCCACTAGTATACTATAATAAATGCTATGCAATATATTGTCACAAAAGTATTTAATAACAACTAATTACCATAAAACATGAAATCTCTCCATCTTAATCAAAATAACATAGACAGTATCAAGAATTCATATTATATGTTTTTGCACTACATGCTGTATAAAAATAGAGGAATTTTACCTCTAAGTTCATTGCAACGGTAATACTAGGGTGATATAAGAAATATCTAATAGAGATCTAGGCAGTAACAGTAGGCCCCCAGATTTCCGTGAGCCGCCCTAGGTCGCTTCCGAAAACTCTAGGAAAATTGGAGGCAAATCCGATTTGTCCTGAATCTTGCCGAAGATGTGTGTGCTCGCGAGCCGGCTGCTACAGTCGTGGACTCGCCAAGTGATGGATTTTGTGAGAATTTATTCCCGTCTGTCAGATATTTATAAATCAAGAACGGCTGAACGTGTCTTGACTCACTTTTCACGATATTGCTAGTTAACAGATCGAAGATGCATACTTTCACTTACGTAGGAACTAAATTTGCGAGCATAAGAAGGTATTTTGGGAATACGTAGTTTTTATGTATGTCAGTTAAACCACAACATCACTGCGATGTCCAACCCGCCTACCAAGCGTGGCGATTATTGGCATTTTCCCCCATTGATCATGGAAATCATTGGGAGAATACATCATCCATCAGTAGACGTTATGTGTCTGTTGATGTTTTTTTTTATTATGCAATATTTTTTAACTGACTAGGCCTCGTACCACGCAGCCTTAAAGTAATATTGTTTACGCTGTGTGACAGTGACAGCGTTATACCAGTCGTCTCTCTCACACAAGTCAAGTTGAGTGGCCAGTTGTGTTTCTTCTAATATATGGCGTAAATGAATCACTCTGTTAATGTCCTATTTGGAAATTCACTTTAAAATGGGGAATTTTCTTTGACGTTTTTCTGACATAAACACATCAAAAGTGTCTAGGGATCAAGTACATTTTAGAAGATTGCAATCAAAATATATTTAAAAAAAACCGAATTCATTCATAATTTATTCAAAATGTGGTGATAAGTCATTGATACAGGCATGAGGAATTAGGTAGGAGACCAATCCAGAATAAATTAGTTTTTTTTTAGTTAAAAATGTTCTTGATCCCTAGATACTTTTGACGTGTGTAGTTTCCAAACAAAGTTGCAATAAAGTGTTCAAACAGTGTGCAATAAAGAGTTCATTGATTCAATCATATCTTCTTTGACATTAAAAAGGCGTAAATCCATTTATTTCATTCCTTGAACACGACTGTACAAAAATGAGGCAAATAAAATACATCTCTACAACACCTATTTATCTTGGTCATAGCACACGAAGGGTAGATAACATCAATTGGGGGGATGATTAAGGAAACACATCTCGTCTCATCATTTATTTAGTTACTGCAAGGGGGTAGATGTTTAATGTCAAAGTTCTGTGGCTAATGTCTGTACTGAAAGACCCATTTCATTTACGCCATTTGACGTTAAGTGTATGGAAAAAGTGCCGTAAAACATTCGCTTAAAATATAGGGCGGGGCCTGCAACAGGGGCAAACACTTTGTGAATAAATATTTTGAGCTATCACTATTTAAATCCTAGTAGTGTTCAAAAACGATTTAAAAAAGGGTCTTCTTAACAAAATGTATCATAGACAAGCCTTGTTAACAAAGTAGTTTAATTAGAGAAGGTAGAGAATACTTTAGTATTAAGTCCACCCTTTGTACCTTTAGTGCAATAAAGTATTAAATAATATTATTTTTTCATCGGGCCTTTTCTAACACATTACGGATTTTAAAACACTGTTAATCTCATCAAAAACGATATTAACCAATATTTACAGTTCAATGAGTGAATAAATAAGGCAGTACGTGGTTCGTGACATGCGTGGTGTCTCGATGTTGCAAATTAACTGATCGAAGATGAGAGCATGTATCGTTGTATGACAAACCCTATCGTACGCTACTACCATAGAGATAGTTGGCCATAAAGCGTTCACTCTGTAAAAACATAAATTTGTACATTAAGTTATCATTATTTTTGGGCTTAAAAGGTTTTGTTATCAAAGCCAAATACAAAAAAGTCTTTCCTTTTGCAAAACTATATTGTGTAATAAATTTTGTAAAATGTACACAATTTTCCTACGTTTCCAATCTAGTGAACGTGTAGAGTGCCACAAATTGTGTTCGCAATATATGAAAGTGGTTTCATATCACGGGATTAGTTTTTTGCGGTTTCAGGTAATATTAGTGCCCGTTGGTGTAGTGGTCAGCATGTCAGCCTCTATTCCGTAGGGTCGTCGGGTCGATTCCCACCGATTGACTTTGATTAAAAGTACTTGATAACCCCTGTGTTTGTAATTCCGAAGGATAAAAAAAAAAGAGAAATACCTAAAAATCTTATTTAACGTTACTGTAATTGTAGGTAGGGTTCTTTACACACCTACACACTACAATAAATAACAATATTACGATAATAATGTGTGTTAGTCTTATAACAGTGACACGGGCCCAGCACCTATCAAGTCGCGTTATAATACGCTCGTTGAACTGTAGGCATTTCCATACCAACACCCCGCTTTGGGATTCAAAATGAGAGTGTATATAATTATTTTTTTACAAAAAACAATTTTTCATTAAACTACGAAGCGTATAAATTAATTCATAACACGCAAATATGTATATTAATTGACGGATATTATAAAAGTTGTCGACACGGAAATGTTTCAATCAGATCGAAACTTTCTGTCGAGGGGAAATATTCACTTCTTGTGCCTTGTCAGTTTTAGGGTTGAACCGTACGGGCGGCTAAGAAAGTGGGCTGTCAGTATTGATGGCACTTTCTGTGTCAGTAAAGATTGACACGGTAGAGTTGTGCATAAATACATAGGTACATACATAAACTCAATCGTAAACTCAAACTAAACGTGTCATTGGCAGAATTGTAGGCTTTTAGCTTCACATAAGAGCCATTTGAATCGAATTGTACATAAACTCAGAAGGTTATACGGGAAGCGATGAGATGCAGATGGCTACTTTATTTCTTTCTTTCAAAAATAATTTTTCGCTACAATGATTGTGTTAATATGGTGTAATTAGTGTAATAATGTGCTGGTGATGAAAAATAATGTAGTGAGAGTGAGAAGTAAAGGAGAGGACTCCTATTTGATCAATTTATTATTCCCGTGTAATTTTCCACGGAGCATTGAAATTTGATGGTCGACCCTCAATGGTCGTTTTAATGAATTTTTGACACGAATTTGATTTTGACGGCTTAATCGATAGACTATGACAATAACACCAGCTTGAACACGAAGAGTTATTACTTTGTTTATGGCGCAATTGTCGGCTTTAAAGCTGAACATAAGAGCCAAGTATATAAAAAATACACTCACGTCTATACACGATCACAAGGACCGTAAAAGAAGCAGTTAAAAATGTTGTTCCATCATAATAAGTTAAAAAATGAACCTTAATGTCAAAATATTTCATATAAGTTTCAATCTCAGGATGGCAGACTAGATTATTGGCCGACTGTACCTCGTTATAAGTCTTTAACACATTAGCAGACGTGAAATGCTACAGCCGTTCATTGTCTAGAAAAGTGTTAAAGAAAAGTGTGAGTGGGACTCGTGACGCGTTTACTAAAATACCAGACATACATAATTAGTGAAAAACAGCCATTTGTTATAAAAAAAAATATAACAAGATTAAAAAAATAATTAAGAAAATTAATAAGAAGAATTAAGAAGATGTAATAAAACTACCTACTGTATATTGCATTTTAAGAACTCTGAGGTTATTAGACTTAAAAACCTCCTGGGCAATTGTAATAATGTTATTTTAACCTACATACATTCTTTTTTACTTTTGTATGTATTATGGTGTTATTTTGAATCAATTAAATCGATTTACCAACAATAGCGTGTTAATGTATAACTTGCCTACAATAAGTGGTCAGCTCTAGCGCTCAACAGCTTTGTAAAATTTTACAAAATCAACATTTGATTCCAGTGGCACATAATTCGCGTAAAAAAATAAATTAACATCCGACTAATATTAGAAATGTGAAAAGTTGGTCCATCTTTCACGCAGAAATTACTGGAATGATTTTGATGAAACTTGGCAGCATTGTAGCTCATAAAATAGAATAATAACATATAGGCTCTAAGGTATATTGGTAAAACAACGTTTGCCAGATCGGCTAGACTTATATACTTAAAAATCAATGCCAGGTTTCGTTGTAATTTGATAACTCAAGAACGGGCTCACCTATCCGAACCAAATGTTTAGGTTTTGTTCGGATTATTTAGTAGATGGTTTATGTGAAGTTTGCACAAAATCACTAGAGCGGTTCTTCATTTTTTTTTCAATACAATGGTTAGCGAAGCGCGTACCTGGCCGCTGGTATACTAGACACTATATGATATGTACGTGGTCATCTAATATTGACTAAGGGCCTAAACACCACGAAAAAATGTGGTATCTAAAGATAAATAAATGAAGTAGTTTCAGTTTATCCCTAGTGAATCATGCGGGCTATGTCTGGACAACCAGGAGAAGGGCAAAACGTCATCTACACCAAGTGGATATTCCATTTACGCGAACCAAACGGTTTGCGTCTACTTTGCCGGAGTCTGTGTTTCCTGTGTTACGGGCAACGTAATAAACAAGTGTGTTCCATCGTAGACCCCATCGCTGATTAACATCAGGCAGGATGGTGATCAAATGCTTGGTCACTGAGCAATAAAAAAAATGTCAAGAACTCTGTGAGACTGGCGCGAATATATGTACATATGTTTCAGTGGTTTGACCGCATTTACATAAGTATGTGTTATAAGTACGTATCGACGATATTTTTTATATCGGATAAGCAAATTCAAAATGAGTCACCTCGTTGCACCCGTCGCTGCCAAATATCTTCCTTCAGTTCTACAAAGTAGGCAAGGTTTTTTTTTAAATAGAAACAAAAGCGAATGTGCAACGAAGTATACTTTTTCCAAGCGGTGGAACTAATAGCGGGCCATTAGACCTGCAACTGGTTGTTATCTTATCGACTTAGCTTGTAGTCTTCGGTGCCTATTCAAATGCTGTTTGCATGTTAATCAGGGAGTGCGCGGCGTGCATTGCGTGTTCCGCGCATGTTGTGCCCGAGATGCTATCTAAATAACCATGCCTGGTTTTAAGGGCGAGATAAACAAGCCGCGGCCTCGTACCGCTTAGAAACTGGCTAATTTGGGTCATTGTTTACAGCTCGGAAACACGCCCCCCCCCCTCCACGTAAGTAACGTGCCTGCAACACAGTTTTAACTAATTACCGGTAGGTGGTAAAGTTTGTCTTTAGGTACGTCCGGGGCTAGATAAAATGGCCTATTATCTCACATAGGCCCAAGCCTTGTTTAAATGTCAGTTTCAGCGTAGATCGGGTCTACGATTGAATTCCATTAATACTTATTGTGAATGTGAAACCTTGTGTTATATGAAATGTGTGTGTAGATGTTT
>SJJU01003553.1:0-31782 GCA_012932125.1 Conopomorpha cramerella
ATTTCAATCAATGAAGATTTTGTAAATCTGATTCTTGATAATGGTTAATTAAGGCTATTCCTCGAAATGGTTTTCGAATTGGACATCTTGAGAAAATTTGAACAATCCCCATTATGTAATTGTCTACCTCTACTGTGTGTGCCAGAGACCGTCATTGTATGTTGTGTACATATAATCCATTAAATAGCAGTACACACAACAAAAAACATTAAGTAAATAGATATGTCCAATTAACGTTACAGAAAGTTCACCATTCATAGGTCTACCAGGATCTAATGGCAAAAAAAAATTTACAAATTAGGGATTTCCATAATATGCAAACAAAAAAATATCATCTTCATGGTGGACCAAGAAAGGCGGACATTTTTATACTAATTTTGGTATCTGGTTGGATGTAGGACATATTTGTATTTATTTTCCCACACCTTGGAGAGTTCGGGTGTTTAGTTCTGAATATTATATGTCGAAGATTGAAAGGTAAAATTACTAAACGACACATACCCAACTTTACATAAGAGTAGTTAAAGTTAAAAAAAAGCATTACTTCTTTTCTATTCATTGTATTGACATAAATATTTTTTATTTCAATTTTTTTTACAATCTACAAAAACAAATCTTCTATTAGTGCATTAATTCCAAAGATAGCGGCGTTTGGTCGAAGATTGAAAGGTAAAATTACTAAACGACACATACCCAACTTTACATAAGAGTAGTTAAAGTTAAAAAAAAGCATTACTTCTTTTCTATTCATTGTATTGACATAAATATTTTTTATTTCAATTTTTTTTACAATCTACAAAAACAAATCTTCTATTAGTGCATTAATTCCAAAGATAGCGGCGTTTGGTAAAAAAAAAATACTGTTGCATAACAGGGAGCAGCAGCGCTCTATGTGAGTTACATCACACCCACGTACCAAGCGTGCCGATTATTGGCAAAATTGGTTCTTATATTAAATACCAGTTGCCCACAACCACTTTTTAGCATTGATAAATATTTCAATATTTATCATTAGTTTTTGGTTTCAAACTTCAGAAACTTTTGTAACATGTAAACAAATGAGCAAAAAATGAACTGTCCTTCAATACTGACTGCTTGACGTCAGTAAATTCGTTGACATTACCCTTGGACAGCTAGCGCCGCCTTTTATAACTAAGAGATACAAGGGCCCTGAAAATGCCCCATTTCTTTTTTTCCTTTTTAACCATCAGATCCTTATAGACCTATAACGTACAGATATTTTATATTATCTTTATCACTAAAAGTACCTATACAATTTGATCCAGAGCAACCTTTTTGCATATCCAGCAACATCAAAATCTAGTATTTAAGAAGTACTTCCAAAAAATCGGCAGACTGAAAGTAATGGGTAGTCAATGAAAATTTGCAATAAAAAACATTTACATAGTCAAATCAACGCCATCTACGTGAAAACTTCGGAACTACGAGCGCAACAAAACGGAAAGTGGAGGTCGTAGGCCTTGTTACGTAAAATTCAGGAAAGCTCCAGTGTTTCATCGCTGGGACGACGTGTTGATAAGACAACAGATGGCGTGCCATTTACGGACATGGAAAACGTAACAGTAACTCTCGTACATGTATAAGTTAAGTCGTATTAATGGAGTAACAATGTTTAAAATCTGTTGCATTTCCCCAAATGCAACAGATTTCAGAATCCCCGATTCTGACATGAATTGTCAATTTTCAATACTAAAGGTCTACTTAAAATATCCTATATTTTTTTTGGTTCGCAATTGCCAAAAAATTACTGAAGAAATATTAGGTTCAATTCAAGTTTGTAGGTGACAACGATGACACATTTTTCGTTGAAAATATTGATAATCATACTTTAATCACACCCGAGGTTTAGATTTATTTAATACAACATAAATTACCACTAAAAACAGTCAGTCTCTATAATTTAATCAAAACATTTCAATAACTTTACATTTGTCCGTGTAAAGAGACATTAGAAGTGCAATACTACTTACTTGTACATTGTCAAGCAGACATGCTGACCACTACACCAACGGGCCCGTACTTGTCTAGAAATTTAGGTCATCGAAACTTTATTATGTTGCATTTCAAATTTGAACATGGTTACTTGCTTGCTAATTGCTCGCTCAAAACACAGTAGTACGAATCTAGATTTATATCCAACCATTCATCAAACATGAACGACTCTAGCCTAGTTAAAGTGTACCCATTTGTAATATGAAAAATAATAACAATAAATACACTTCGCCTACTTCTCGCCTCTTACGCCTTTTAATCCTTGTAATAAAATGTTCGAAATTTAACCTCACAAGAACTAAATGATCTAGTTATGTACGTAAAAATAACAGCACGTAGATGCTCTACGCAAAATTCTTACCGTAAATGTAAAGCGTCATGATAAACCCCCGTATACCAAAAGGTATGTAAACCTACCTGTACCACAGGATAATTATCTTCATAAACAATGCCCATTTGCTAAGCAAGTGCCTCTGCCTACTGTACTTCGGGATTCCTTCCTACTGTACTACGTAAAAATAACAGCACGTAGATACTCTACGCAAAATTCTTACCGTAAATGTAAATCGTCATGATAAACCCCCGTATACCAAAAGGTATGTAAACCTACCTGTACCACAGGATAATTATCTTCATAAACAATGCCAGTGCCTCTGCCTACTGTACTTCGGGATAACAGATGTGTAAGCGCATTTATTTCATTTTTCATTCATCGTTCAGATACCGAGTGAGGTTCGCCATTAGTCTCTCGCTCATTCATGGAACTTCACCTTCGTCCATTGAATCAGCCGACCTTCCACCGAGGACATTGTCATATTGATGTCATGCACGCGCATGCGCCGTGCCACCAGCACATGCGCCGTGCCACCAGCACATGCGCCCTCAACGAGCCGAAATATTCGTAGTGTAGTCTAATGTAACCAACCTGTCAAGCTTTAATAATAAGCTTTTGTTAATTTACGCTGTTTTTAATTTCGTCTATACTTTGCTATTTTGTATTTCCGAAAGGGGAATTTAGTGACGCGATATTGTCGTTAATTTTCACAGTTAGAAATAATAATTATGTCGTGGTGTTCGTAGTTTGGTTTCTGTGACAGTTCTTTTTTTTGGTTAGGATTTTCTAATAGTCGTGTTGTTGGAGTGGTGGTGATATTGTGGTTGAGGAGTGTTCTGTTTCGAGTTGCGGATTCAACAGGTTCGTACCGCCGTAGTGTTAGATGCCTAGCAGACATTTTTTACAAATCAAAACATTGTATTTGCATGTGGGCGTTTACTCCAGACGTATGCGTGGGTTGACGTCTGGGGCGCCTTCACTTTGCGATAGTATTTCGAAATTTTCAAGGTTCCCAATTAAAAAAATTGGTTAACATTAAACGTGCTACAAGTGGACTGTGCAGCAAAAACATAGTAATATTACTAACAATTAGGTAAGTAATACTTTATTTATCCCAAAATTGTTTATTAACTAATTACTTATTATAATATTATATTCGCCAATATTAATACTCAAACGACATTCTAAATTCAAAATTTCGATACATAAGTTCGAAATTAGAAACAAAACTAGAACGATGAAATAAAAACAAAACTGTAAAAACTCTTTAAGGTTCTAAACCTTTTTGTTAATAGGTAAAAACACTCTTTGCAACGATAAAAGTTCTTGCAAATCAATAAGTCCATTGAGGTCGTCAAAGAGGCAGGTTTTCAGTCCACTGGCTGCGTGAACCCAATCACGTATATCCTTCCATACCTACCTATAATTATACTTACATACACTAGGCTCTCCCTTACTTGCGCAGCACAGTTTCCTGTTACTTTTATACCTACAATGTTTTACTGTGCACGCCTTCCTTCGCCTACTAAGCTGTCAACTGCCACAGAATTATTTACCTTACTGCGGTACGGATTAGAGTTTCGCTGTGGTCAGTTTTGAATGAACCCGTAGGATCTCTATCCCCGTTAGAATGTAGGGTAATGGGAGAGACGTTCGATAATCAACAAGTTGGTATGATGACACGTCTGTCCGTCAAAGCGGGATTGGTCTATATATTTTTCTAAAGAAACACGCAAAGACGTTGTATATCAATTATTATTACCGTGCTAATTTAACTGCAACTATGTCGAAACGTCCAGTACAAACAGAAGTAGCTTCGAGATAATTTTTTTATTCAATTAGCACCTTTATACCCGGTAAAAAACTTAAATACGGGTATATAATATGCGTCTGTTCATAATTTTTATACTTCTGTTAATGTAGACTGTCTGTATTGGTCTGGACAGTCTACATCTGTGCTGATGTGGGATGCTGTGCATTAAAATAATGATGCCAAGCATTAATTTTAAATACACGGCGTAAGAGATAGGTAAATCCATTTGATATGATTATATGATAATAATTTCGGACGATGTACTGAAGAACTCATTTTCCATTATTATTTATCATCCCTTTCACCAAGTATGGGCTGATGATGATGATGATGATTTACCACAATTTAAAAGTCGGTTACATAACATGTATATAAAAGTCGGTTACATAACAGTGCTCCTAAATTGCAATAGAGTATCTACGCTTGGAATAAGTAACTTTGTACGAGACTTCGTATTTCAATGCACACTTACCACGTTCCCGCGCTTACCTATGGTTCTCCGTAGTCTAGAGTAATACCACGCCCGCGATGAAGGAAAATATCGTGAATAACCTACACTTGCGTTTATTTGTTGTTTTAGTTGTTAGGCTTGGCGAGTGATCATTCTGGCGAGAAGCCATCAACTTTACCTTTATTGGCATACTCTTTGGTTCTTCTTTATGTACTGCTATGACAAAGTATCTTAGTACTAGATGACTTGGCAAACGTTTTACCAATATACTTTATAGCCTAAATGTTATTCTAGTTTATAAGCTACATACTGCCAAGTTTCATTAAAATCAGTGCAGTACTTTTTGCGTTAAAGACGGACAAACATCCATCCAAACTTTCGCATTTACGTATACTCGTATAATATCAGTAGAATTGTTATTAAATGTGTGACTTACTTAGTATTTTTTTTTTTCTAAAACCGCTCGGAACAATAGTCCAATTTAGCTACGTATTGTTTAATATTGTGGGCGTCCCGGTTCAATACTACAAATCATTGAAAAATCTGTAACAAAAACAGAACCTTTGGTACATACCTGCAACCGGATGACAAACGTTAACCTAGCGATTGTAAATCGATTGGCTAACACTCCTCTGAAACCGCTCTAAACATTACCGCACACGACAAATAATCCAATTATACAGGGTATTGCTTTCATATTGTAGGGTGCCCCAGTTTCCACTGAAGTAGGGCCGTGTGGGGAAGCGTAACTGTATTTTCCATCCATCCATCTCAATTTTACACGTTTCATATTCAATTTTGTCATATCCGTTGTATTGTATCTTTCGTATAAATATTATTTTTACAACCCAGTTGGAATAGTGGTCAGGAAAATACACTCGTGAGCGAAAATTCCGGGTTATTGTATAAAACTCCAATAAATTACTTGTAATTTGCAAAAAATATTTTTTCATAAGGCAATGAAACGAGTAATTCTTCTATATCATTCGGTTATTTATACAAATCCAATGAAAGCTTGTTGAAAAACTAAATAAATTATTCCAAATCGCATTGCAAAAAATATTTTTCAGAATTTTTGAACGAGTAGTACGAAATTTGCCTCCCATGAAAAAGAAAAAAAAGATGGCTCACTACATTGGTTAATGGTTTTCGACCAATGTCGCTCTATTTAGTTTTGATATGATTCTTCTTTTATTTTTGTTATATTTACAAACCAGACTAATAATGCCTATTCCAACATACTATAAAAGGCTATATAAATGACAGACTTATTGCTAAAGATGCATTTTCTACCAGTCATCTGAGTGGAACAGCGACTACTTTATTGTGAAGCAGGAAAATATGAAGATTACAAAAGAACATTGTGATTAAAAGATACCTAATATTTCGGTTTCAAATAGTATAATTTGTGTATGAGATAACTAAATTCAAGTTGTAAATAATTAAAATAATAACAAAACTATAATATTTATTGCGTGTTTGTTTTATAGAATACTCGTACAAATCGAATGTGAAATCATAACAGTTTCAAACTAATGGTTGACTTGGTTCTATTTTGTAAATATAAATACGCTAGCGTTAAACGCTAACGTTCAACGTTACGTACAACTCACGTTACGCGCTAACGTATGCGTAGTTCCGATGAATTCCGGCAGACGGCGCTGATTTTTTCCCATACATTGTCAACGTTAACGGATACGCTAACGTTAGTAGCGTTGATTCGTGCTAGAGGCACAGGTCGATTGCGAGTTACTTAAATGTGTGATCCCGGAATTTTTGCTCTTGAGTGTATTGCAGTATCTTGAGTGTATTGCAGTGTCAATACACATGAGTGTATTGCGTGTGTGACGTTTCTCGGCTTAGCATAGTTTAATCTGAGCTTATTAAAGTAGTTGAAGCAATTCTTGTGTCTGTGATCTGCATATTGTTCTCCAACGTACAACGCCAGGTACCCTAGGTAATATTAGTACCAGGGTATCATAATTTGGAGTAAGTTGGTATTCACTAATAGTCATGATTCTATGGGTTGAATTGATTATTATATATGGACTATTTATTAACTGTAAATTGAAGGTTTACTTATTCCGCAAGTAATCAATCAGCTTTTGCCAGTCATCTTGCGTTTGCCGAGATGCGGTCTCCACTCGAGAACTCATTTACAATTCCGTTAATACTTCAAACAAATGGAAATATCACTCGTAAAACACAAAGTCAATGTTGACAAACAATACCATTTTTTTTAAATTCATTTTTATAGCCAAATCATCATATATTACTTATATCTTCATAATTTTGCATGTAAATGTACCGCGAGCTATGGTCTTCGAAACCTTGTAGAATTGGCAGAAAGGAATATAATTTTTTCAACGTTCATTGGTTTTTACCTCAATCTCTTTCAGCTTGAATAACTACCAACAGCCGTTATATAAAGGTATACCAATGCATAAGGCGGCATTTTGTTCTATAGGTAGGCGGCATTCTCTGTACTGTTTCATGGGAAAATAGTCGCTAACTCACCGCTTAAACACCACTTTCCAGCGTATTTCGCATGATGCGACGTTCCCTCGAAAAGCCGCGGAGTGAATTTCTGAACTATTGAAATTGTAATAATATTGGTGAATAATAATTCTCATTCATTCGAATCCTGAAAATGTATTGTGTATTCGAAGATACTTGCTAGAAGAATTTCTAACACGTTACAATAATTACTGTTATCCACATCCACATCTTTGGGGACATTACATGAGAGCATTTTGCGGTCAACATGAAGTTTTGACTTGTTGCGTACAATTTCGGGATGTGTAGCACGAACTTTTAGAATTCCGATTAGAGTATGGGTAAGCCAAACCATACCACATGCGCTGCTCTCGAACTTTTTTTTTAACTGCTCAACATCAGGCTGGGTTGTGGTCAAACGCTTGTTCATTGTGATAAAAAAAATACATGAAATAGGTAAATACTAATCAATCATTATTACAGTACTTAGTATAAAACAAAGTCGCCGTAACGGATTTTGGTGCGGTTTTCTATAGTAGATAGAGTTATTATTGAGAAAGGTTTATAACACCGACACACTTTTAATATTGTACAATGGCAAAACAACGTTTGGCGGGTCAGCTAGTTTCTGGAAGACATATAATCTGTCATTAAACCTATAGCTGTCTTTTTTTGACAGGTATAGTAAGAAAGAAATGACTATAGTTTTGTTGCCGGATAAATCTAATGAACGTACCGGAAACGGAGCGTTTGTATTATAATTATAATCCTACTATTGTCGCAATTAATATGAAAGTTTATCATACTCTGTTGTATGAAATGTGAGATTGCAGATGCGGTACCTACTTCTTCGCTGAATAATATATTTAAACTAGCTGTCCCGGCAAACATTTGTTTTGCCATAATAAGTTGCCTTTGTACCCCGTGTATTGGGAGAAATACAACTGGTAGATGCATGAAAAATAGATAGTAGCCCATTCTCAGACCTACTGAGTACGCATATAAAATTTGGTGAAAATCGGTAAAGCCGTTTCGGAGGAGTATGGCAACGAAAACTGTGACACGAGAATTTTATATATTAGATATTTATTTACAACAACAGACACATTGCCTTCATCCTATGTTTAGTAGCTAAAGCACTTGTGTTATGAAATCAGGCAACGAGATATATTACTTAATTTTTTTTTCATTTTAATATCTTATATATAAAAAAAAATTGCTGTTCGTTAGTCTGGCTAAAACTAAAGAACAAATTGGCTATTTATGGTCTTGAATTATTCGCGGAAGTCCAGGGAAGGTTTAAAAGTTGTATTTCTTCCAATACACGGGGTACAAAGGCGACTTGTTATGGCAAAACAAATGTTTGCCGAGACAGCTAGTAAGTACCTCTAATATAAATAAAACACCCAGACACGTCCAAAAAGTACTTAAAAGGTCATTACCTAAGCAAACGTCAGCAATGGGAATCGAACCCAAGATCCTACGGAGCAGAGACAGACAAGCTGACCACCACATCAACGAGCCCGTCGCTAGAATACTAATCGGATTATGATGAAATTTAGCGGGGAAATGGGATGACCTTGATCAGCATCTATTTTATATAGAGTGTCTAAAAAATGGACGATAGTTGAATCGATATCGGGTGATAGGCAAGGTTAGAATAGCCATCGCAAATGTTAAAAACAAAAATATGCTATTTATAAAATTGAAAATTATTTGCTTTTAATTTAGTTTAAGAATGTAAACGAAGCACCATTCTTGATAATATGGAAAAAAAATAAGATAAAAGTGATTATTCAAATTTGTAGGAAAAACTTTCCTAGTAAAGCGGTCATAAAAAGATAAATAGATATAATACGCTGTGGTTCGTTGAAGTCGCTCTAAGCTCGACATAACAGCCAATCATAGCGCGTATTTACTTTATGCCGCATCTGTTTGGACGCACGTGCTATGCCTTCTGGAGTGAAAAGACGACCAAGTCACAGAATGTAGGTACATTCCTTACGTTTTCTCGAACAAAAAAATATACTTTCACAACTTTTGTCCAACATTCTATGTCTGTTTGGCTTCACGTTGACGTTTAGAACACCATGTATAAAGAGTATTTTATCCCAAAACTCCTACGGAATCCAATAAATGGCAAATATCACCGCGAAACTATATTATACGACGGGCCCTGGTTTCCGTTTAACTATACATTACAACTATACATTTGTCTTGTTAAAAAGGTTTTAAGACATATCTAGGTAATCTATAATACAAAAATAACTTAAAGAAAAAAGAACCGGCTTCAACCAGTAAAATTTGACATTTCTCATGTTTGCCATTGTCGGAACTGAACCAAATTTATATGGGACCAAGCTAGAGTTGGGTAGGTAGGACACATGATATCAATGAGTAACCCATATCATATTATGTACCACCTCACATGCGGTGGGACAAAATGAAATAGTAGTACAACTACGAGAGAGAGGTATACTAAGTGCGACGTTACTACTCCAAAGTCACTTATACCAACCAACCTTTAAAAATATTTTTTTTTATTTATCATTCATTCAAAAGTAAGACCTGGGTTTTAAATATGTAGAATAATAGTATAGTATATTGATAATGTGTGAAAAATAATTCATCAATATCATTTCATTTAATCAATATCATTCAAAGTTAAATAAAAATCATCATTATCAAATTTAGACCGTCATTGGCGTAGCGTTATTCAATGGGAAATTTTTAAACTCCAAAAATTTCTTAGCTAGATGTCGCTGGTAGGTGTCCAAGGTGACTTTTGTCAGTTATATTTTAGTACGTTTTTTATTATTTGGGTAAGTTATTAAAAAAATTGTTAAGACATTTTTGTAACTTGTAAATAAACAATTAAAAAAAAATTACTGTCACCTTCAATACTGACTGCTTGAAATAAGTAATTTCGTTGACATTTAGCCCCCTAGGACAGCTAGCGACATCTGTCATAACTAAGAGAAACATCGGCCCTGAAAATTCCCCATTCTAAATTCAAATTAAAACAATAACCGAACGTTATACGGTTGTTCCACTCACTCATTTGACGCGCGACTCACTCGTTCACAAGTATTGTGAGCGAGAGTAGATGGCGTTAGATCTCGACGCGACGATTCGTGTGCCTCACTGTGAAGTATAATAATAATAATAAATAGCCGGGACATTTTCACACACGGTCACCTGACCCCAAACTAGGATACCCTGTACTATGGGTGCCAGAGAATGATACACTTACGTAAATACTTTTAAATACATACATAGATAAATAAAACACCCAGACGCACACAACAAATGCCTTAGCTCATCACTAAAGCATTATGTCCGTGGCGGGAATCGAACCCGCGACCGTCGTCCTAAGAGGCAGATGTCCTGACCACTAGTCCATGCCGGCCGTCGAAGTGTGACAAAATATACTTATGATGTGATGGGACAATCTGTCATTTTGTATGGGACATTTGAGGTGACTCTTGCACGAGTTGCACAACTCTAGACCAAACGGGAAGCACCAGCTTTCAAATAAAAAAAAAACTTCCAAATCGGTTCACCTATGCGAAAGTTCTGAGGTAACAATCATAAAGAAAAAAAAAACAGACGAATTGGGAACCTCCTCCTTTTTTGAGGTCGGTTAATGAATACCAAAATGAAAAAAAGACATTCACTGTTGGGCATAGGCCATCCTGGAGGTTATACTAATTTTATATTCATATAAATAGTTAATATAGAACAACGTCTGTTGGGTCCACTAGTAATGTTATAGTTATATAACATAATTATATAAAATAAAATATTCTGAAATAAAATCGACAAAATTGCCTACTTTTTTTTTTTTTAATCACTATGAACAAGCGTTTGACCACCATTAAATTAACTCCATAACATATTCCTAACAACGAACAGTTCTGAACACCAAAATTATAATTGAAAAAATTAAGGTATTCTAATAATGGATCCCATTATTAAAGTTTTAAAAAGTTTTTTAACAATCTCTCGCATTGAAAACAATTTTAGGGTTGGCGCAACTGAGCCGAAATTCGTTTTTACCGTAGCAAAGAGGTTAGTTTGTACACAGCTTATCCTTGTGTGCTTTATTCCGGAGCTTTTACTGAAAAAAAGTCTCGTTACCGTCAGTTGAGGTGTGACCGCTTTCGGGGGTGGTTGTGCCTGTGAAGCTATTGTTTTAATATCTTATTTTTTAATATGGACAATTTTACGAGGCACTTCAGCTTGGATGACGTGAGTACATACAACGTAGAACTGTAGTGTTGTAGAATGTAGATTGTTGTCTCTTCAATACTAAGAAGACTTGTTTGTTTATTTTTCGAATGTAAGATTTGAATTGTAAATTCTTTAATCCCCTCTTCGTATATATTTAAATGCAATCGATAAAACTCGTGATTACACTTGTTATGTATTCGCGGGTATTCTTTTAAACGTGTTTATAAAGGATAATTCGTTTGAGAAAACTTTTCAGCGCCAAAAATAAATTACGAATTTCAGGTGAGTTTTGATTAAAGTATCTTTCCTGTTTTACATGTGGCTTATAGCACGCCCACGAGGGACAGGTCGGGGAATCCATTCAGAAATGTAGAACACCCACGTTTTTTTTTCATTTATCGACAGAGAGATTTGTAGGTTAAGACAGTATTTCCACAACTTTGACATTTCAATTTGATGAAATCTGTTTCATTGAGTCAATGGTACACGGGGATTCATTTGTTTATAACTACTACCTACGTCTCACAGCTATGTACTAGTGTTTTTAATAGAGGTATAGTTGACCAAAACTATTAATTTTTACAGTATTTGTTTTACCGAATCATAAAGTAATACTTAGTAAAAATTTGCTACCCTGGAAAACTTTGTTTTGCTAATACGAATTATTAACAGAATTTCTCTGCAACTATACATAATTCATGTTTTATACAGACTGACTATCATCAAGAATCACTCCATCTACTAAAGAAAAACCGCATCAAAATCCATTTCGCAGTTTTAAAGATCTAAGAATACATAGGACCAGACAGCAAGAGACGACCTTGTATTATGTATACTGTGTATTTATATTATACATTTATTCGATAAATTGACAAAATTAACCCCCCTGATGGGCAGGATGCATCCCTCCATCCTGTCCATCAACAAAATAACAATAAAATATCTATTGTGTTATTTTAATTGTCAACGAATATGTAATTACAAATTAATACACCCACGCGATTCACAGAAAGCAAAGTTAGAAGAATTAATATTAAAAGTTTACACAAAGTAAGTAGGTAGCAAGCTAATGGTGTGTAATATTTTCAGCCGTATTGTATCTCACGTCCGCCCATATCTCAGAGGTGTAGGACTTTTTTGACTTTTGGAAACAAAAAGACTTCACCTGCTAAGATCCTGGCGTACCTCTTTTATCTTTTACACATTCATCAATCTGTTTATACAAGCTTATCGGTTTTGAAATAGGTAATATAAATAATATTACCGTGGGCAAGTACCTATTTCATATCATATCACATAGAAAATACCTAACTTGAATTTCTTCGTAGAACATTTCAACTCCAGAAATTCATGAAACTTTCGTATATAAAGTTAGCTTGTTATTCACAAATACTCTACTTAGAAAATGTTGATAGAAATACTGTTCGATTTGGCATAAATTTTGTGAAATTATAGCCTTAAATACACCGTGAGAAATTTGCAGCTGTTTCAAATAACAGCTAGTTCTAGAAACACAGCATTGAATATTTAGTCTAAATTGTTTGAAGTTGTTCCTTCTTACTTGTTTCTAGAATATTATGACGACGCGACGTTTATTATTTTGTCATATAAATGAGGTGACTGCAGGTTCTTAGTTTTTAACCCCCGACTCAAAAAGAGAGGGAGAGAAGATAAATTTGACGTGTCTGTCTGTGGCATCAATCTCTCGAGATAGCAAAAGGCGATTTCCTGATTTATTAGAGGAAAAAGGATGTAATTTTGGATAGTAATTTAAAAAAAGAAGAAAAAAGTGAGCGTTTGTGGTCCAGTTGGTCGGATACTCGACTTGCAAACGGGAGGTCGCGGGTTCGAGTCCGGCTACTGGACGTGTACCAATGGGACTCTTTTTCAGAGCCTATGTGCGCAACGCAACGCTCGTACGGTGGAGAACAACATCGTGATGAAACCCGCACACCACAAGGTGTGTGAACCCTATAACGGCGATGGGCTCACCCCCTGTCACGTTGGGTTAAATACGCTTGGTGAACCGAGGGCGCTTGCTTAGCAAGTGCCTTTGCCTACCCCGCTTTGGGATTAAAAGGCGTGAAGTGTATTTTTGTTTAATTTAAAAAAAAAATTCTTCCACCAGTACACAATGAGGGCCACAGCAATAGCAGCGATGGAGGCCGAGCCGGACCTTAGCACCTTCGAGAACAAATCGGGTCTCGCCGAGGACATGAAGTTCCTCGCCTCGATGCCGGAGCTGTGCGACGTGACCTTCCTCGTCGGTGACACCAGGGAACCGGTCTGTGCTGTCAAAGCGGTACTGGCTGCACGGAGTAGGTAATGGAGATCGTGTATTTTTTCTGTGTCTTTCATACATTTTATCCCTCATATGAAGCTGGATGCGAGGAGCCGAAAACAGATCACAGTGGCGTGCAATTGGAGAGGCCTATGTCCAGCAGTGGACAAGTATGGGCTGATGATGATGATGATGATGATGATGATACCACCTTATATCGTATGTTTTTCGAAAGCATATTAAACTTGACAACTTATTTATTTATTTATTTATTTATTTCACTTTCCTTAAATTATATCTGACCATAAAAGTGTGCTTATCACTGATACACAATAGGTGTTGAAGAATAAGTTATGACTACGTTTTTAAAGCAAGTGCCTCTGCCGACCCCGCTTTGGGATTAAAAGGCGTGAAGTGTATTTTTGTACCCTTTCAAGCCTAAGCCTACCTTTCCTGTAGACCCTAAAGTTAATTTTAGGAGGGTCACCTCGACAAAAATTTGTTAAAAATTGGACCTCGACAAAAGCATAGTTTCGGGCCAAATGCTTGCGGTCGAAGCATTTTTGAAAGCGTTATTTTTGTTTCAGAGTATTCCAAAAGCTGCTATACCAAGCCCCCAGTCCACAGAGAAAGAAGGAGCCGGCCCCAAGAGAGAACAAACTAAGACTGTTTCTGAAGAGATCTTCCGAACCGTTACTGAACCTCCAAAATGCTGCTCAACAGGTAAACTACTCTAATATAAAAAAAAACTCCTGGAAGGAAAAAAATGCCGTCAGGAAATTACATTTTATCTCGAAAATCCCACGGAAACAAAATAGAACGTGTTGAACACGCGTTGCAGCTAGTTATGTATATTTTACAAAATATTGAGTTTTAATTTTAATTTTAAGCAACCTTGGCAAAGATTTTAAGGTTGTAATCTAATCCTTTAACCTTTTCGGTGACGTCTTGATATCAATAAATACTCCATGTGCCGATCTACCGTCATCACTCTGAAAGGGTAAATTACACGTGGTTCCCTTAAAAATATCTTTTTCAGGAACATACGTCATATTGTCCTTTGTCTAAGAAAAATATATTTGGAAAAAAAAATGTGGTCAATATTTGTCTTGACATTTGTTTCTTCTTCCGAACGGCATATTGTGCCCCTACCCAGTATAGTTATAACATCTGCTAAGTTCAATATATGTTAATTGATGTCCATTGCTTCTTAGCATTACATACTGACAGTTATTTTGACCTCAGTATTAGTAATGGATTGCCAAAGTAACAAATAGCCTCTATTGAAATTGGCAGAGTTGGGTCACGTACTATGAACTCCTGTGCTGTTATCGTGCGTAGAAAAGGCGTAATATTGCATTACCTTCATGGGAATATGTGCTTAATTACTAACTGAGCTTTGAGCCGTTATTCTTCTTCCAAAGTCAAAAATTGTGTCCTTTATCCTATTGGTGGAAAGTGTTATGATTTCAGTTACTTTCGATTTACGAATATAATTCGTCAACGGTGATATAAATACTTCCCTCTCTTTTTAACTTCTAAATTTGGCCTGAATGGAATGAGATGATTATTTTGTTGGTTGCATAATTCCGGTCGTATTGCGATACCTAAGCAGACAACAGGAGTTCGTGCTACGGGGGCCAATGAAGTAAATTAATTGTGGAATGTTTACCTAAATCCATTAATTCGTGATCAATCCCTTTGGTATTCAAATGTGTTTAGAGGCCTGTTCGTTGGATATAAAGCTCGTTAGATTAGAATGGTGTGGGTAAATGTAAACCTGTTTCGAATCAGAGGTACTGGATAGAACTAATAATAGTATTAACTAAGAAGTAAGGTCTAACTAAGTAATTTCGGTGCTTTTAAATATAAATAGAGTCTATTTTCGTATTAATTGTAGACTTGCTTACCTACATAGTTCCATGTCAATCCTACGTCTCTTTCTCGCCGATATATAGACATGAGACAGAATCAAAACGCTAGAAATAGAAATTTTAATGTAGAGTTAGAGTAAAAAAGACATAGCACAAATAAATATATTATCCAATGGTGGCACTATTATAGTTTTTTTTAACTCAATTTAGTACATAGAAATGCAAACCAAGTACACGATATCGCGAGATGAATTACGTTTGTATAACTAGTTTTAGATATATACTAGTGAACGCCCGGCGGTTTCAACCACGTAGTTTCGGTATTTCATACAAACTATGGCGCCCTAGGCAAACGGAGTGTAGGACGCCCTCAGGCAAGGTGGACTGATGATATACACAAGCTGGATGCGAGAAGCCGAAAACAGATCACAGTGGCGTGCAATTGGAGAGGCCTATGTCCAGCAGTGGACAAGTATGGGCTGATGATGGTGATGGCGCCCTTTGTATAATCGGGATAAAAAGTATCCTATGTCCGTCACCAGGCTTTAAGCTACCTCCGAACCAATTTTCAGCCTAATCGGCTTAGTCGTTCTTGATTTACAAACAGTGCTAAACTATTACGACTTTCTTCTTTATAATACCGACGCTCGCCTAGTTTTAGTATTTCATACAAACTATAACACCTTATTTAGTGACGCGTCCCGCGAGAGGATAGGGAAAGTAAAGCCTATGTCCTTTCTCAGGCTCTAAACTATGTGTATACCAAATTTCATTTAAATCGGTACAGTAGTTTTGGCGTGAAAGCGAGACAGACAAGAGTCGCTTGAATATAATAGATAGGTCATCACTTTCATAATACTAGTTTTAACAAGTAGCTTAAGTATAACTTACTGTTTATGCAGAGATCAGCTTTCGCTCAGCAATTGGCACCAATACAAGAGGTAAAATAACTTGGGGGTTAATTTTTTTTAATGTTCACTTTTTATGCATTTCTCAGTAACTTGTAGATAGTACATCGGTGTCTTTAAATTTATTATACCAAATTTATTTTGTAAATATTTTCTTATACCTATTTAATATTACATGTTGCATGTTTTTTACCTACATGTGCATAATAATCGTACTGCATCAGATGGATTCTTTTCAACTATATTTTACTTTTAAGTTGCAGAAAAACTTAAACCTAACTGGTACATTAATTCATATTACTATTAATTCCAACTTAACTTTTATTTTATGACTAATAAAACAAAGAAAATATGATTTAATACGAGTACTTCACTAAAGGTAAAGCAGAAATATCGTATCGTACATTATAAGGAATATTTTGATTGCATGTCACACTTTACCTTCACAAAATAATCATATTACAGTTTATTAACATCACTGTAAATAAACAAAAAATCATATTGCACTTTTACATTTTCAATGCTTATAATGTTTTAGCGAATGTTATAAAGTTTCTTTTGTATTACTATTCATCCTTACACTCCTTCCTAAAACCTTAAAAAATATATATTTATGAAAAAGATTACAGGCACAAAATAAAAAAAAGAATGTAAGAAAATAAAAGAATAAAACTTGGTACGTCTCGGAATAATGGAACAAACATTCTTTTTTCAAATACAATTTCTCACATCCAGCCAGTAAACCAGCATCAGACGCTGATCATTGAAGAGTTCGAGCCAGATGTCTTCCGTCAGCTCATCGAGTACATTCACACTGGAGCCGTCACGTTGCAGCCTAGGACACTGTTAGGTGAGTAACTTTTTAAAGAAGGCCGTGATGCAGTTATTTTGTTTCATTGTTTTCTAGACAATTGATATAAATCGCACACGGCACTTTCTAAGTAAATACCTACGATTTATCAAGCGTATCATGGTGGTTTGCGGGACAAATCTCAATTAATTCTAAATTTAACGAAAACCTTTTACCTACTAATTCGAAGAGACGTCATGTCTAATTTTAAGGTCTGCCCACCCCCATTTGGAACCATAAACGTGAGCTCATTTGTATGCATATTTTTACTAAGCTTTTATAATTGAATACTGAACTAAGCCTGGCGTTCAATGTAAAATGCCCGACTCAAAAGCTTTTCGTTATTTCGCTACCGATTTACGACACAGAGAACTCTTTTTGTTCCGACTTTTTCTTTGCCAAGAGAAATCAATCAAAACAAAAGACAATACCAGGTATTGCTATTGATTTTGTAATATTTGCTCAGATCAAGGGCTTTCTATGTGCTTCCAATAGGTGGTTGAAAAGGAGACATATCTTCGAGTTTAGATTCATACATACATACATACATACATACATACATACATACACTTCACGCCTGTCTCCCATATGGGTAGGCAGAGACTACAGATCTCCATTTGTCACGATCCTGACATACCCCTTTCGCTTCATCTACATTCATACATCTTTTTATACACGACCTCCGGTTTCGAGTACTTTTCACGCCACCTTCGGTCAGGACATCACCAATCTGGTCTTTATATGTCCTTTCTGGGGCGACCTCTACTCACCCGGCCCATTACATCACCCATATAAATCTCTTTCGTCAATCGACTTTCATCCATTCTCTCCATGTGCCCAAACCACCGAAGCATGCCCTTTTCAATCTTGGTCACTACGTCTTCCTTCAAACCGCAACTTTCCCTTATCACACTATTCCTTATCCTGTCATTCAATGTCACGCCTTTCATGCTCCGCAATGACCGCATAGTTTAGATTCAAAGTCTCCAATACATGTTATGTGTACATTTATTTTACTAATGTCTATATTTCGTACGTCTCTTATTAACAGCAATTAATGGGGTCCACGACATTCGAAATATCATAATCATTTTCACGAATACCTACATACGTAGTAAATACAAACACGTTTATACTCCGTGTAAAAGGAAAATTCTAACAATGGCGACAATGCTGGGAAATATTTTTTTTACTATTTATTTTTGTCTAGGGATATAACACTGTGTATGGGTGTGGATTTTTTTTTCGTGTCTTCGAATTTTATTTTATTTATTTAGGACCACCAACAAGTCATACACAAATACATAGGCGAGTGTTGACTTAATTGTTCGTTGCCACAGCATGCATTAGTACCGTTCTCGCCATAGTAAGTCATTTTCATATTGACGAGTTCAACACAGTTTCTAAGAACTTCCTTCTTTTTTTATCACTATGAACAGGCGTTTGATCACCATCCTGCCTGATTTTAAGCAGCAATGTGGTCCACGACGGAGCACACTTGTTGCTTCCTTTCAGTCTTCTTTTACGCAGTGATTCCTAATGGGTTGGAATATTTATAAAAATAAGAATTTCACTTGACAACTTGACCCAACATCACATACATACATACAATGATTTACTGCAATAACGCTATATCTCAAAATGTGACACTGTTGAAATAACAATCTTATTACCATTACTAATACTAAGGATTCACAAATAACAAAATATTGTGAAATATCGCGATGTTGCAACAAATATACAGGGTGCCTCATTCAAATCGGTCAGTATGGGTAAGTATGAAACTATAAGACATAAGAAGTTATGTTCTTAGGAACCATGTCATCCATTTTAATAACAAAAAAAACTGCATACTTACATTAAAAAAAGCTCTAATATTGTATTAAAAACAGTGGCCACTTCCAAACAGTTGTGAAAACAATGCATTGTATTAATTTTAGACATGTTTCATAGAAACATTTACTTCTTACGACCTATGGAATCGATCTCTAAATAGAAATTGTGTCAGTTTTTTTCTCTCAAAACAACTGGGTTCGATGCCCGTGCTGAGTACAGGTTATTTTTTAAATGTATGAATGCAGTTTTTCTTCTTATAAAAATCGGTGACATGGTAAACGTACCTAGAATTACCTGAAAGTTACTTGGTACTTTAAACATATTATGATGATCTTATATCAGCGGTACCGGAAACATGGGTCCGTACATTTCTCAACATGAATGTGACAATTTAAGTTTGCTACGCAATATTCGTCCTTATTGCATAGATTCATAGCTAACATTTGTAAGCACGCCGTACGGAACATTTCTATCTGCGAAGTTGAGATGACGTAAATCGGAAACTTATTGAAATTTCCTTCAACGTGAATCGAATTCAACAACGTATCATGTTTGTGTCGCGTGAAGTTAGATTTGTCTATTGATATTCGTCTTGTATATATACACATATTCCTTCTATAGATCTTTAGCTATTGGTAGGAACCTAGAGGTATGGATATTGCCTAGGTCACTTCTAGCTATCTAAGGCCGGTATTATGGAGCCGTGTGGTGACGGCGAAAATAACACATATTACCCCAGCCCAGCTTTTCCTGTCATGGGGGTCGTAAGAGGTGACCGAGGGAACCCTGAGAATGGGCAGCAGCGCTTTCGCGAACCTGCCTTCCAGGCGTGGCGATTATTGACTCCCCCCCTCCCCCCAAACGATCATGGGAGAGGCCCACGACCAGCAGCGGATGTCATGTGGCTGATGGATTCTGGAACACTTAGGATACCTGGAGCCTGTATTATGTTCAGAGACAGGTGTACTTTCCTACTTACATATATACATAGAAAACATACGACGTCATTATTTTCAGTAAGGCGAGATGGTTTAAATTTTGTATTACAAATATTTACTATTTTAGTTGAATCAGGATATTTTTTTAACATGCCACCAAATAATGTTATAAGTAAAAATGAATTTACAAGTTCGCTAATAGTTACATTTTTCACAATTTTCTGTGGATTATTTTATTTATTTAAATGAGATAACTTGAATTTAATGTCTATTTCACAAGTGCTGCTATCTCTTTAGGGTGTATTGTTTGAATTCCTCTAGAAAAGAGAGTATTGAATCTATATATCGAAATGTAAATCGCCACGTACGACACGGACCGCAAAGTAATATCAAACACTTTTTTTTGGCTGACATACATACCAGCTATTTAAACTTGTCTCCGAGATCTGAAGGTAAATTCTGGTATTTTAATACCTTCGGGGACACTCAACGAAACACAATAGAAGGTTTTTTTTGTTATCACATGGGGACATATCCATGAAAACGAGTATTAGAATAAATAAATATTTTTTACACACTGGGCACCTGGGTACTATGGGTGCCAGAGACTGATACACTTACATAAATACTTTTAAATACATACACAAATGCCTCAGCTTATCACTCAAGCGTTATGTCCGTGGCGGGAATCGAACCCGCGACCGTCGTCCCAGAGGTAGGTGCCCTGATCACTAGTCCATGCCGGCCGTCTAAATGAAGTTTGAGAAATTTAAATAAGCCAACATAAGTAGCTATAGTTCTATATTGGAATCATTATATAGTGTAAATAAAACTCGCCTCACGCTGACTGTCCCTGTGTATGCTTATATCATTAAAACTACGCAACGGATTAATTTAAAAGATACGAGTGTTTCCAGAGGAAGGTTCTTATTTATAATACATGCAGAATATGGTAGAGAAAAAAAAAAAAAAAAAAAAAAAAAAAAAATGTTTTTATTGCAGTTCAAAATGTTACATGGTTTATAGTAGGCCGGAGTCTCCATTTGAGCACATTGCTCGTGTTTGGAAACTCCCTCTTCATATAATAGAAAGTTTAGCTAGCAGTGCTGACTATTATAAAAACATTTAGAAAAATTTAAAGTGTTAGAATAAAATTACAACTAATCTTAAGACTAAAGCGCTAGTGTGTGTATGTGCGTGTGTGTGTATGTGTTTGCGTGCGTGCGTGTATGTGTGTGTGTGTGTACGTGTGAGTGAGTGTGCTTGTGTGTGTGTGCGTGTGTGTGTGTGCGTGTGTGTGTGCGTGCATATGTGTGAGTTCATGCACCACTAAACGTATTAAGCCTGCGACACAGTCTTGGCGTCAGTGCATGTACGCAGAGTTACGTAAAGTATGATGTAAATGTCTTTCTAAGCGTGTTATATTAATATCGGGTGGATAGAAAAGATTCGATTTCACCATAGGTTTTAATTTTTAACCATTTTACTATGGCAGATTTACAGTCATGGCGCGACATGTGGCATATATTTAATTCTTTATTCATTCTGTTATAAATAGATGTTGACAAACTCTGGTACTGTCTAGCGGCAAAAGCAGAGTTTACTCTATTACACGGGATGACTTTATGTTTATTTCTTTTATGGGCATTTTGATTTCGGTTGTACGGTATATTTTTATGTTTTTTTAAGATAAGATTTAAAATAAATAGTTTTCGAACAGAAAGGACATCAGCAATAACATATATACTAGAGGTTGGGTGTCGATAGGGTAAGAAGTGAATAACCTTGATAAGGGCTCTTTGAGCTCTTTCAAGCTCTAAAAATTTGGTTTTAGAGCTACCTCCCCAGGCTGTAAGACAATATACTAAAAGGGATTGGGCAAGGGCCACATATGTAGCCCGTAGTACGTGTGCGTTAGCAACATGCCTTAGCGATTTAAAAATGTATATGAGTTTCCTGATCCTAGTTGTCGTTAATTCGACATGTGAGTGCCATGTTAGATGTTGGTCGAGGAGCACACCAAGATATTTAACAGTCGACACTTTATTTATTTCCCTACAGGTACAGCTAGATGTATAATTTTGAAACCGGTCACATTTATGTATTTTTATTGAGAAATTAGGTGGGGGCTGATTACGTGATGACCTGGTGAAACAAATATAATTAGTTTTATCCACGTTGAGTGTTAGGAGGTTCTTATCTAACCAGATAGCAATAATTGATAGCCCCTTTTCTACGAGTTGTTTTGTATGTTCCCAGGTTTTGCCTTCAAAGACAATTGCAGTGTCATCTGCATAGGCATATATTTTACCACCGTCCAAAAGAAGGTTGCACAGTTTATTGACATATATCAAGAACAACGTAGGACCAAGGACGCTCCCCTGAGGGACACCGTAGGTAATAGGCTCCTTAGAACTGATTGATTGCTCCACCTTTACCTTCTGACCTCGGTTATTTAGGTAATCTTGAAGTAATTGTTGGGGCAAGCCTCTAATACCAAGTTCTTCCATTTTATTTACAAGGAGGGGGATAGAGACCGTATCAAATGCTTTTCTGAGGTCGATGAAAACAGTTATGCACTTATTACCCTTATCTACTATTTCAATAATAGTTGTAGTCAAGGCAAGAACCGCATCTTCAGTGGAAATACCTGCGCGAAATCCGAATTGTTGAGGAGAAAGTAGGTTATAGTTTTGAAGAAACTTGGTCAGCCTGTTGTTTATAAGTTTTTCGAGTATTTTGGAAATGCATGTAAGCACGGATATTGGTCTGTATTTGGAAGGGTCAGTCTCATCGCCCTCCTTGTAAATAGGGGTAACTAGGGCTAACTTTAGTGCTGAAGGGAATATTCCCTCTCTGAAGCAAGAGTTAAATAATAGGACAAGTGAAGGTAGATTTCATTTCTAGCAAGCTTCAAGAATTTGGTAGGGATGGCGTCCCATCCAGTAGCACTGTCAGTGTGTAGCGACCCTAATATAGAAGCGACTTCTAGCTCGTCAGTATCCAAAAGTCCAAAAGACGAGAGCTGGGAAACAGGTCTTTCCGGTGATGGCGGATGATTCTTAAATCCTTTGGAACCTTTTATTGATTCAGCCAGAGTTTTACCAACGTTGACAAAGAAGTTATTAACTATATTCACAGATTCTTGTTTGGTAGGGGCTATGTTGATGAGAGCAGAATTTTTGTTGTGTTTTGGTTTCCGGTGAGTAACAGTGTTGATAGCCTTCCAAAGTTGTTTGGAGTTATTTTGTGATTTTATTAATAATTCTTCATCATGCTTGCGTTTAATTTTTCTAATGAGATTAAAACAAAAGTTGCGGTATCTTTTATAGGAAATTGAGAGTATAATGTTATGCGGTTCTTGTTTGACTTTGAGCTGCATTTTATTTCTATTTATGATGCAGCGTAGTAGACCAGGTGTCATCCAGGGCTTTATAAGTCTACATTTTGCGGGTATTCTAACGTTAATTGTGTGGGTCTGAAGGCAATTTTGGATAGTCATTATTAATGTATTTGTTAGTGCTATTGGGTTGTCAATTTTCATTATATCTGAGAGATTACTTTCTTTTAAGGCTTGTAGACTATTTTCAAGGTTAGTAATGGTTTTGTATTTCACATTTTCTGGTGGGTGTGTAAAAGGGGTAATTTTTAGGTATATCATACAGTGGTCTGTTATAGCTGTGTCGAGAATAGCAATAGTTGCAGAAAAGAAACCAGAGTGAAGTTTTATCTGGAAATGGTCTAAACATGAGTCTCCTCGGGTCGCTTCGGTATGTCCAGATAATAAACCGTGTGTAGCTAGCATATTTAGGTACTTAGATAAGTTTGGCAATTCAGGGTTACGTAGGTTTATATTGATATCTCCTGTTATAATTATATTTTTATTACATTTAAGTGTGTCAAGATGAGAGTCAAGTGAGTTTAGAAAGTTGTCAGTATTAGTGTTTGAAGGAGAGCGGTAAATTCCTAGTACAGTTATATCATTTATATTTATTTGGAGGCAGGAGGCTTGCACGAGCTCTATTTCTCTGGTGGTGTATGTGTAGGTGGATTTAATATAAGCAACGATACCGTCAGCAGAGTTGACATGTTTGGTTGTCTGATATGAAGTGTAATTGCTATTTGAGGGATTGGGTTATTCTTATTTAATCTGCATTCACTTAAGATTATAATGTCAATGTTGTCTTGAAAGGGAACTAAGTTAAGTACTAGATCTTCTATATTAGCGTATATGCTCCGAATATTTTGTGCAATAATATTTAGGTCATGTGATTTGTGTGTTAGGTCGGTGTTTATAAGTTTGTTAGAAGAGGTTCGAAAAACTTTGGCTACCGAAAAGCTGTCTATTTCATTCATAATATTATCGACTCTATTCATTATGTAGTTTTATATTCGCTATATAGGTGTAGCTAGGTGTTGGTTTGTAATTTAATTTGTGGTTGTGGATAATTCTTTGATTAGATCGATGCTTAGATAGGTAAGAAATGATGTAGAGTTCATGTTTGTCCAAATAAGAGAAAAACATTTTAAGATATGTAGAGTTGGTGAAGTGTTCAAAGCGCTCGGTAGGGTTTAACTTTATATTGCTTAAGAAATAATAACATATTTGCACATTCATAATTAGTGATTTTGTTAATTGTTTGTGTATGTAGAGTATGGTTAATAGTATAATATTGTTTATGTGTGAGGTGTATTTTATTAGTTGAGAAGTAAGGTAGCGCATGACATTAATAAAAGTTGAAAACAAAGCTTTAACATAAAATATAACAATGTAGAGTAAGCTAATATTAGCTAATCTATATGATAAAACCTGCGTTGAAGACTGATGTATGAGAACATAGAATGTTAGTCATTCCGTGGCCATAAGACTTTGCACTTGGGTTTCATTATGGATCTGAACAAAAGGAGAGTTCTCCGTTTTTCTCACATAGACTCTCCCAAATGAGGTCCAGCAGAATCTGTACTGCTTGGACTTAGCCAGATCTCTGGCCAAAAAATAGAGTCGGGATGCTTTAGCCGTAAGGTGTTCGCTAACAAATATAGGAGTATCAGGGTCTTTCTTGATTCCGATATGTTTATAGCAGAGCTTATCTTTATGAGTAGCATTAAATGATTTCGCTCTCTTCAGCAGTTCCGTCTTTAGAAGTGTTGATCCAAATTCAACAACAATGGAACAGTTATTCTCTTTCTTCTTTTGGACTCTATAGATATCTTTGATATCTCGTGACTCTATATTCTGATGTAGAGTCTTTGATAGATTTACCACAAATCCAATAAGGTCTTCTTTGGTTTCATGCTTATTGTTAGGAATGTTTTTTAGCTCTACATTATTTTTTCTAGATCCGCGTTGGAGATCTTCTATCTTGTTTTCGAGCACTGCAATATAATCCCGATCTTTCTTGGCCTGTATTTCAAGTCCTTCCATTTTTGATTTCAGCTCTACATTTTGTCCATGTAGAAAATTAATAGATTTCTGGATGTCATCATTTGTGCTCTTTATTTCCATTAAGACAGGTGTAATTTTTGATATCTCTACATTTTGTTTTTCAATGAGGCCTGAGATAAAAGCTTTAATATCATCATAGTCTGGTTCTCTATCTCTCTTATTGCGCAGAAAAACATAGCTGGGGGGAGTTTCTGACTGAGGTTCTTGTAGGTTAGATTCAGAACTGGATTTATTGAAATTGGACGCCATCTTGGTTCTAGGATTCTATCTGGTGTAGAGTTATGACGTCACAGCCAGGTATGACTGGTTCTTCACTTGAGAAGTACTAGGAGGTCAGAACCTAGTAGGAGGTTGCACATAGGACGTGCACACGACAAAGACGGTGGATTCGTATTCTTCGCTTCAGAAGTACTAGGAGGTCAGATCCTTGTAAGAGGTTTTTTAGAGAACACCTAGTGGGAGGAGTCAATTAGACCAATGGCTAATAAGTAGGCGTGGCTTAATTGAAGGGGCGTCACTTACGATCCTTGCGCTTGCACTGACTGGTAAATTACTGCTCGATTGATTTATAGTACCAGGGCATCAGCGTTGCTTGGAGGTTTCGTTTTGGTTTTTGCGTGTTCCTCTTCACTTATGCACTCCTAATATTTTTGCACTATTTTAAATGTTTTTGACTTATTTTATTTATGGAATAATACCGATAATAGATTAATTGGCACGTGCGCACTGGTCAGCGGTCCGGGGGGAAGGGGAAAATTTTACTATCGGCATTGAACTGGTGCGAATCCGGGGCGGGCCGCTAGTAGTAGTACAATAAAATAATACCACTAACATAACAAAATTATGCTAGATAATACTGCAATATCTTCCTACCAATATTCAAAACAAACGTGACGCTATGTAGATACTTAATTAAATATTTTTATCATGACAATTGAAGCCGACAAGTACATCCACTTCACTTTATCAAGAAGTAACATTTTATGAATAATTATTATTGAAGTAGAATTCATAGCGACACAAAGTTTTAGCCTTGACCATGAGGGCAATGTGTTTATATAAAAGTCCTGACTGATTTCTTAGATTTAATAAATTAATAATAATTGTTCTTAGATTTAAGACTTACGCAATAAATAAATACTCAATACTGAATACTGATTCATTCAATACTGACCGCCCAGCACAAACAGGGTAAACTCAACCCTAGAAAGCTGACATTATGCACAAGGATTAATTTTATGATGTTCACGAGAGCGGATTTTCAATATTCATCGTAAAAAGAGAGGTAGCAGTTTTATACGGAAACGTTAATTTTGGTGTTAGCGTTTTAAAACCTGGAAGTGGTAGTATTTTGGAATATACACACATCAAAAGTGTCTAGGGATCAAGTACATTTTAGCAATCAAGAATTTCATAATTTATTCAAAATGTGGTGATAAGTCATTGATACAGTCATGGGGAATTAGGTAGGAGACCAATCCAGAAGATTAGATTTGATTTAAATAAATTAGATTTTTTTAGAGCTAAAATGTTCTTGATCCCTAGACACTTTTGATGTGTGTAAATTAATACTGAAACTTCGCGAATAAAATCGCGAGGCGTCCACTTGTGATACAATGAAGATGATGATACACTTTTGAGTATTCACTTAAATAAAGAAACAAATAAATATCACGGGCATATTCACACACGGTCACCTAACCTAAAGCTAGGACATACTGTACTATGGGTCCCAGATACTAATGTTCACATAGATACTTTTAAATACTACTAAATAAAACACCCAGACCCACACAACAAATGCCTCAGGTCATCACTGAAGCATCATGTCGTCCTAGAGGCAGATGCCCTGGACCATTAGCCCAGCCTTGTTGAACATCGATCGTGCGCCGTGTTTACATTTTGTCAAACCGAATATTTTATTTTATTATTTTGTGATGTACCTAACATTCCTATGAATGCTCATTACAAGTGAATTGTTAACTTTATCAGCACTTTAGTGCAAAAACGTACTACCTAAATGTCCCGCAGATACAAACCAGTTTGAAAATAAGTGTTTGTGTAAAGACATTGTAAAATAACATGTATTACCAAAGCACGAAGGAATGGATAACCGTCAAAGACAAAACATAATTTACTTACCCTTTCTGTTTCATTAAATGCTGTACACCTATACTATATTACACAGGAATCAAAAGTTTATAATCCGTCTCTTTGGATATATTGTGAGCTCACTTAACCTGACTGACTGATGATAATTCATCATTACATAACATACAAAGACCGCTCCCGCTGTATGTCCGTATTTATGCTTAGATCTATTAAAATTCACAATGAATTTTTATGAAAATACCGCATCAAAATAGACGTTATTCCACTCATTGGTAGAAATTTACAACTTCGTTGTTTGTCACACCATATTTTTGAAGAAACACACCTTTTTAAAAAAAATCAAGTATGTGTTTTGAAACAACTAAGAAAAAACGTGAATGATATTCATAAACGGCATTAATGGATAAAGTACATTGAAGTGATTTTGCGTGCATTAAAACTCGCGAAAAATGCAGTTAAAGAAAATTCAGAGGAGTTACTCCATTACTTGTCACTTTCGATAATTGGTCACTATGCCTGATTTGTCAATTGTTGTTTCATGATGTACAGTCTGAATGAAGGGTAATACATTGAAAATATGCAGGTGAGGCATATTAGTGAATACGTTTATTGTTTCTTTGTGTATTAATTAGAGATAATTTTGCTAAGCATTCCTAAATTTCATTACTTCCACGTGGCTCAAACATGTCATTAATCATGAAAGTAGACACTAAACTTGTAATCCGTTTGTCCAAAGCAATCAACCGCTGTTCTTATTCTCTCTTCGATTCTTATTAGGGATATATATTCGTGTTTTTCTTGTCCTGAAATCAGCACGCAATGCTTCTCTTTTTATGACTGGCACAAAGTGGAACCAATCCTTTCGTTTCAAATTCAATCGTAAACGGTGTATATTGTACCATGATTCGACAGCATTTATCATTCTATGATATCATTCTTACATAATTCACAAAAGGCTGTCAACCATGTTTCCACAAAGTAACTGTTGAATTCGTGGCTGTTTTCCGAAGACGGAGAATTATGTAAAACTGAAAGCGCATGGCTTTCATCCTCTTGCAAATATTCTTTCAGTAATAATAGCAATCATGCTATTATGCTTTCAGATATTGATGGTACTTGTGCGTGCACACTTCACACATTTAACACTTACCTCGAATTCTCAAACGCGTAGTTCTTCTAGTAAATTAGTTTGCTGGTTTCGAAAACATAGAAAAACAAAATGTAACGCATTATTTTTGACAAATAATTGTCAACAATTATTTTGAGATGTGTCAAGAATAACGAAGAGTAAAAAAACATCCAACCGAAAGGTAGGTATAGTTCCGTTAACCTCGATCATATTTATAGTCTGATTTCTAATTAGATTCCAAAAAATCATGATGTGTCACTGAAAAATCTACCATGACAGTGATGTCTTTAATGTCAATGTCAATGTGACGTATAACCAACCTTTGGTTTAGTTGGCTCTTATTTTATTTACGTCTTTTATATAAAATGAGTAGGTTAGGTACTGGCAGATTTTTTGGAATCTAACTAGAACTCCGACTGTATATTGAGAAATCTGGCATAGTGACGAGTTAGGGATTTTGACGAATTAAAGATTGTTAAGTTATTGACAAATCGGGATAGTGACGAGTTAACGACAGTATCGAATTAGCGAAAGTAAGAAGTAATGGAGTAACTCAAATATCTGACACAAATTCTAATGCGGAGAAATGAGCTCCCGCCTATGTCACGTGACCTCACGTAAGTAGTGACGTCATCAAATAAAAGAGATAAAGCGTCAAATGAAACGCGACATATCAACGTACCGTCCTCGACTCGGTGTTATTAAATTCCATCCAAACGGTGCCCGCGTTGCTGGCGACAAATTATGCAATTGTATCGCATATTATTGTGTCCAATAACGCATGGTATGGGCAAATTTGTTGATACCTCAATACAGTTGGGAGCTAAATTTCCTCGTCACACTAAATATCTCGCAATTGTCCTGAGCTAGATGAGTAAATCAGTTTTTCAAAGACAATAAAATTGTGAAAAGGAAAGTCATAAAATATTTGCCCTTTGTTCAATATTACTACATTCAGAATTTTGAAATTTATTTTATTTTTATACGTATATAATTTTATTGTATTTACGGCATTTATAATTATAATATAATGAAAAAACTTATAATGAATTTCCTATAGGATAAACCAAGGGTACTACCACGGGGCGTAGTAAATCATAAATAGATTATTATTTAAATATTTTGCTGCCTATAGCAATTATACATCTCGTTGTAACTAAACTAACACTAACACGTTGTTCATAAATAGTAACTAAACAACAAAAATGTTTGTGCAGTAATCAAAAACAAACATAAACTACTCAAAAAATCAACAAAAAAAAAGAAATACAATACAGTACAAATAAATAATAGATAAGTAAAAATAAAACATATTTTTAACATATCTCGTTGAACATTAGATTCATAACCTAAACTACGAATCTACTTTATAACGTTTTTTGATGATTTAAAATGTTTATCTGCTACGATTTACGTATTCGTCTACGTCGGAGAAACAATCTGCTACGTCGTAGCAGATATATTTTTTAGAATCTAGAAACCGATATTATTATTGTGTTTGCAGAACACTTTACTTCTGTGGTTCTCGAGCTGTGCAGACGCATAGATATTATACAATGTTTTATGCTTTTGACTAAGAAGCTTTATTAACACTTCCACTGCGGTTCTTAGTAAGATACTGATGGACATACATTTTCACTTCGATTTCAGAACGATGCAACTGCAAGAGTGTGCAGACCTGGCTCCCTGATCAATACACATCATTTATTTCACAAAAGCGTATACGTATAAATATCATTAATGTATTGGATGAAATATTTTTTTAAATTTATTTATAACTAGCTGTCCCGGCGTACTTCGTACCGCCTAACAGTTAATGAATGTCGTGTTAACTTTTACCTGAACTAATTTATCAGGTTTTTATTGTTTTTAATATTGTATTCTGCTATTCGCGGCGGAGACAAATCCAACGAATCAATAACCATGAAAATTGGTTCAACAGACCTCGAATTATAAGTGTTGTGACAAACCCGTCTTTGTTTTATATATATAGATAAGAAAACTTATAGCTTTAAAAAACTACTAAAGATAAATTAAAGATTTAAAACGGCTATTACGGCACGAAAATTAACCAAAGATAAGCGTGCACCACGGCACATGTAACTGTGTCGAAGCTATGGTTAATTTTCGCTCTATAATACCCGTTTTAAACCTTGAATATAATGTCAGTGCGCGTTTCTTTACTAAATATTTTTACTGTAGATACAAACAATGAAATAGGTAAAGGATTTAGCCTTGAGTTTTCATCTGTGATTTACATTGGAGATTTAACCCTACGCTCTTAGCATACACAGTAACAAACATTAGACAACAAAAAAATGTAAGTAAATATATCTTTCCCATGGTAAAATAGAGTAAATCCAATATATACAAAGTTTTATTACGTTAGATACACACATGATATACCAATATTAATAAAAACACATACCAAACCAACACAAGTAGATACATATCGTACCTTCACTTGACTATTAGAATATAGGAAGCTCGTCAAACTCAGTTACTTTTCCATCTCGTACAATTAGAAGCCGTATTATTTCCCTTTTTATTCAAAGGAAATCCGTTTTCTATTCTATCCTATGATAGTCAAGGAGGTATTTCACACCAGTACAACTTAACCTGCGACAAGTATACGTTTCCAAGAAACATCGGTTCAAGGTTAGGTCGAGAATTGGATACTTAAACGTGGCCTTCATTGTACGTGAACCTTTGATTTTGATGACGCAGCGTTATTGGGTCACGTTCTTAATCGGAAATATCCAAAAATAGAACGCCTATCCCGATGAGACAAGGACATTTCATCTTACAGGAAGAGGGTATTTTTATCTTAAAATATTGCTTTTTTCGTCTTCCGAATTCGGATTTCATTTGTGTGCAATATTTGGAGGTCACGCTCCGTAACCAACCCGACCCATATAAGATTTTTTAAGAGACAAGAATTTATGGGTCACAAGGATCAGAACAAAATTGTCCAGATAAAGAAGGAGGCCTAACCTCACTGGAGGGTTACACTCTAAGCTGTCATATATACCACGCATCTGCTCGTAGTTGTCCGACTGATTGCAGAT
>SJJU01003554.1:0-32554 GCA_012932125.1 Conopomorpha cramerella
TAAACAAATAGCCAGATAATAGAAAAGGGTAAAAACATCTTAGTAAATAATATAAAAATCTTAATAACAATAATCACATGGTTACATCATCAACTAACGAAATACTTAATATGATATTGGTTGATCATTGATTCTTCGATATCTTACTAATATTATAAATGGGAAAGTGAGTTTGTTTGTTTGTTCTGCTTTCACTCTGTAACTACTGGAGCAATTGCAGTAGAAGTCCGGTTTAAATAATAGGGTATTTTTTATCCCAGAAAAAAAATATATTAAACAAAATGCAAAACTTTTTTTCCGCTAGGTGGCGCCAACTTGTAAACATCGATTTCTGTTGTCTCTGTGTATTTATTAATTTTATTTTGTTTTAAGTGAGATTTTTAAACTTATTATCTTAAAAAACAATAAAGATCATCACAATTTACCTTCACGAACGTTATCTCCGCCAAATATCGAAGAAATCCGGAATAACAAAGACTTTGGCGCGACAGTGAATTTGAGTGATAAATTGCAAGAAACTAATTTTAACCAGTGCAAGTGACCTACTAAAAGTGATCAAAATAATTGAAGAATCTCCATCGTGTGCAGTGTACATCGCTGAGTGTTAATTTTAATCAAGAAGTTGGTTCATAACCTTAAAACTAAACACTTAGTGAGTCATCGCTCATTTGATATTACCTAAACACCAGCGCCATCTATCGCCAAGTAGTGGCACTAACTTGGTATATTAAGCCGAACACGGTACTGTTACTTCTGCTACTGACCACTAGGTGTCACTGGCATCTAATTTTTGCATTGTATTCTTAGACAACTAAATTACAAATTATAATGGCTAAGTGCGACGTCTGCAACAAAGATATCAGCGACGATATTAAAGATATAACTACAATATGCTGTCCTAACTGCGAGGCTAAATATCATATATCTTGCTTAGCCGCAAACCGGGATGAACAAAAAAAGATTCGGACTTCTAAGTCATTTCGCTGTCCCACTTGCAAGTCTAAAGAAAAGAAAGACAACTCTGACTCTACTCCAATCCGCAACACAGATAGATCAAATGACTGTAAACAGAAGACGACCAACGTTTGTCATGAAAAAACAAAAAAAGACGGACGTCCATTCTATGACTGCACTTCGGAGAATTCCATACTGACATCTTTCAACACAACTATACAGGAATTACAGGAAGCGTTTAATAAGATGAGGTCAGAAATGTGCACTTTTACTACTTCACTCAACTTTGCCTCCGATGAAATGAATGGTTTTAGAAAAGATATTAGTGACATAAAATCAAAGCTCAAAGAGTTTGAGTACCTAAAGGACGAAGTGGGGAACCTCAGGGCCGAAGTCAATGAGCTGCGTATGGAACTATCTAGTAGGGAGCAACGTGAATTTGCAAAAGACGTAGAGATAACAGGCGTCACGGAGCACAAGGGAGAAAACCTTCAACAAATGTTATCTACGTTATCAATTAAACTCGGAGTTAACTTGGATTCACGCGACGTGGATGATGTGCGGCGTGTGGGCGCGCGGAGCAGTGCTGGCCGAAGTGTGGGTAGCGAGGAGCGTCCCAGACCTATCATCGTTACTTTTAATCGGCGTGCTACGCGGAACCAACTACTGAGATTAGCTAGAGTAAAGAGAGGGTTGACTACTAGTATGATAGATGTTTCGGGAAATCCTCGTCGTATCTACGTAAATGAGCATCTTACAAAGCCTAATAGAGTTCTGTTCAGTAAAGCGAGGAGCATTGGCGCCGAACTGGGCTTCAAATACGTATGGACTTCGAACTGCAATATCTTTATGAGAAGATCCGAAACAAGCTCAGTCTTGCAAGTGAACTCTGAAACGATTTTGAACAAACTCAAGTCTGGTTCTAATTCGGCACCAAAAGAAGGCGACTTTAATACGCATTTACCTGCAGGGTCGCAATGCTCCTAAAACAACCAATTTATTGAATCAGGCAATTAACATATACTCTATTCTTATTGCAGTTATTATTATATTTCAATTATTTCTCACACACCAAACTTATAATAGATCTTGTATGTACAACTATCCACAATCGATATTGCTTTGTTATGTACAACGTGACTTTTTATGTAATGGTATTTCTATAAACAACCTTTGCTTGCAAAATGTTAAAATCTATACACTTACGTCACATCGACGGCAACACAAACTTAACTTTAATGGCATTTGTACTTATTTATGTATTAATACTAGGCTCTACACAATAACATACCCGTCAAACTTTATAAACCCTTACACACACCTATCTCACTTATGTTTTGTACACCACTATCAACAAGTAGTATTAATATACCCCTTCTCTATTTACTATCAGGACCCCTTTATTTGCTTGTTTTTAACGACACAAGATAACTTGAATTTTAAATGGTAGATATAGACACATTAGCGGACATTGATAACTCGTATAATGTTCAATGCATAAATATTTCCCCCGATAACTGTGCCTCTTTTATTGGAAACTATTCATTTAAAATTCTTTCTGTAAATATCAGAAGCATAAGTAAAAATTTTGATGCTTTTCTTGTGCTTTTAGAGCGATTGCAAACCTCTTTTGATATCTTGATTCTAACTGAGTGCTGGCTAAGTGTAACTACATCGATTAAAGACATTTCTGGCTACTCATATTTCTATACACAAAATAATATAAACCAGAACGGTGGTGTAGTGGTCTTTGTCAAGAATACATGGGGCGCAACTGCATCGGAACTAATAATCTCAGAAGGATGCGGGCTCATTATGGATATTCCTAACATGCTTACTATTTATGCTCTATACCGATCACCGTCATTTCACGATCCAAACTTATTCTTGATGTCACTCGAACCCTACCTCAATAATACTCAAAATAGAGCAAACGTCGTGTTAGCTGGGGACCTCAATATTGATTTAATTTCTAAAGATTATGATAAACATAACCCTACTCGCCTTTTATGTCAAATGGCCCAATACGAAATGATACCAGCCATTACTGTTTCAACTAGGTTAGGTGCCTGCCTGGATCATATATTTATAAAGACAAAGGCTTCCGTGCTAGGTCTAGTCTGTGATACAGACATTACCGATCACAAGCCAGTTTTCTGCGCTATAAACTTGCAACGCACCAAACATAATAAACATGTCAGTAGGTTTAAGTCTAAAATTAACTACGAAATGATTCGCCATGATCTAAAAGAAACGAATTGGAACTCAGTTACTCAGGAATCAGACACTGAAAGCGCTGTATCTAATTTCTTCGACATTGTCTCAAACACCGTTAAAAAACACACGTCTATTGTAAAGATTAGTCGTAGACGCGTCACTTTAGAGCCCTGGATGACTCCAGGCCTCCTTCGTTGTGCTCGCAATCGCGATCGCCTACACCATCTATCTAAAAAAGACCCCAACAACAATATCTTAAAGGTCACGTATACTCGATACAGAAACTTTTATATTAAGTTATTACGTAATTTAAAAAATCAATATAATAGCGCGGATATTGAGTCAAAAAGTAACAATCCAAAATCATTATGGAAAACAATAAAGAGAATTTGCGGTAAAAATGTAAACTCACCCCTGGCCTACTCTGAATTGTTAAAACTATCAAATGACCCGCAAATCTCTGTAGAAAAGTGTAATGAGTATTTTTCTGAAGTTGGAAAATCACTAGCTAACAACATTTTAAACAAAACAAATACATCACAAGAGCACCTTGCCCAAACTATTAAACTCAAGAACGTCCCTACTTCCTCCTTCTTTTTAACTCCTACCGATGAGGTAGAAGTCCACTCTCTACTTAATAATTTAAAATCAGATAAAGCCGCTGGTATAGATTCTTACAGCACGAATCTTATAAAAGCAATAAAAATCTCCATACTAAAGCCTCTGACACACATTTATAATCTGAGTATTGAACACGGCCAATTCCCAACCATCTGGAAGTCCGCCAGTATTACCCTAATACACAAATCTGGTATAAAATGCTCACCTAGTAATTACAGACCCATTTCTCTTCTTAGCGTTTTTTCAAAAATACTAGAGAAAATTATAAACATACGATTTATGTCTTTTTTAGAAACAAATAAATTGTTATCTTCTCGTCAGTTCGGCTTCCGCAAGGGAAAATCGTCCGATGACGCCGTCAATACAATTGTAGACGCTATAGCGTTAGCTCTAGATAGAGGACAAAAATGCATTGGTGTTTTCCTGGACTTGGCCAAGGCTTTCGACACGGTCTCTACATTAATCCTTCTGCGTAAGCTGGAATTGATGGGAGTCCGGGGCGTGGCCTTGGACTGGTTCAGGAGTTATTTGTCTGGGCGAGGACAGTCACTAAAAATTGATAAATTTTGTAGCTCTACACGAAATGTAGAGTTCGGGGTTCCACAGGGCAGCGTCTTGGGACCGTCCTTGTTTATAGCGTATTTAAATGACATCCACGATCTAGAACTTAGCAACGCTGAGATTGTATGCTATGCTGACGACACCGCAATCCTCTTCAAAAATAATTCATGGCCTTCCACATATAAACACTGTGAAGAGAGCATGCGCAAGGTAACAAACTGGCTACAACAAAACTTGCTAACCCTTAACACTGAAAAAACCAAATATTTAAATTTTTACAAAACTGTAGCTAGCAAGCCTAGTTTAACGCCAAATATTACACTTCATACCTGCTCTACTCCTGATTTTCAAAATTCTTACTGTGACTGCAAATCTATTACAAATGCAAAAGAAATTAAGTATTTGGGAGTTATTTTAGATGAAAAACTCAACTTCAAACCCCATATCATTAATTTAACTGCACGTGTCAGAAAAATAATTGGCGTTATGAGGAACTTGCGCTCCGTAGCACCTGCTCCAATACTTAAATCAGTTTACTTGGCTCTTTGTCAGTCAGTAATATCCTATTGTATAGGGGCCTGGGGCTGTGCAGCAAAAACCCATCTTATAACTGTTGAAAGGGCTCAAAGAGCTGTACTTAAAGTAATGACGTTCAAACCCTTTCTATTTCCCACCCAACAACTATACGAAATAACTAATGTTCTTACAGTGCGAAAACTTTACTTATTAAAAGCCTCACTAGCCACACATATTAAAATCATATCTTCCCCAAATTATACCTCCACACTGCAAAAAAGGGTTTATAAAACTAAACTACCAATGATTAAAACCATATTTGCCAAGCGTTTTCCTTTCTACGCCCACCCATACATATATAATAAAATTGTTAAATTAACTGACTTCAAATCGAATAACATCAATCAATTTAAACTTAAAACCACTAACACTTTGTTAAAACTAAACTACAATAAAACAGAATCCATAATTCAAGCTATTATTTAAATATAAATACTGTTATTATCTACTACAAGTCACACACACTTCACATCCTTATATATAATATAGTTAAACCTAGTTTTTACTTTTTTGTAGTATTACTAATAATAATATAGTTGTAAATGCCTAACTAAATGCTGTTGTCTAACTCTGTATTGGTTACCCAAAATACAGGCCACGCCTAGTTTGGGAACCTCTGGTAACTAGCCTTTAACATTATCTATAACTTTTTACTTTTTACTGTAAAATGCATGCTATGAAAATTGTTAAAACTCTGTGTATTTTCAATAAATATTTTTTTCATTTTTTTCATTATCTTTTTATGCTATATAAACATAACAATTATATGAATTGCTTAGTAGCTGATTTGGTATTGCCTATATTATTAATCTCTGTTTCTTCTCATCTCACAAATATTAATAATTATTATATAATCTTAATTTATAAACTGCCTACTACTGACTATTGTAATTGATATTCTAAATCAATCTAATTATAATTTATTATTGTTAAGCCCTCTAATTTAATGCATGTCATGCTTACATGCTTAGGGATATAGCCCAGTACACTGTGTGTATAATGTTTGATTATTATATTTGTTGGGCTATAAGCCCGTTTTGTAAGTTTTAAATAAATAAACAGATAATTAAACAAAAGTAAATTACGTAGTTAAATCTCGCGACAAGCTTTTATAACGTATAAATAGTGTAATGACGCTATAACTTGATGGTAAAAGTTTTAAAGTTAAAATTAAAAAAAATAAATACACTTCACGCCTTTACCGTACGAGCGTCGCGTTGCGTACATAGGCTCTGAAAAAGAGTCCCATTGGTACACGTCTAGTACCCGGACCCGAACCCGGGACCTCCCGGTTACAAGTCAAGTGTCCGACCAACTGGACCACAGACGCTCTTCAGTTAAAATTTATTTTATTATTTTTAGACCATGTAAATAAAAGCTTATTTTATAAAACGTTTTTTACTTTTAATTTATTTTTAAGTTTTTAGTTATCGCTGGACATGTTCCTCAGGCTGTATATCCTAACGATCCACTGCGATCAGCTTTTCGTATTTTTTTCGCAACTTCTCCCTGTAATATTCGCAAATCATCAGTCCACCTTGCCTGAGGGCTTGCTACACTCCGTTTGCCAAGACGCGGGTCTCCACAATTGGTTCTATGGTTAATTAGACCGTCCAACTGCCACTTCAGATTGGTAATCAGATGATCCGTTAGTCCGCAATATTGGTCCAAATTATACTTAGCAAGCCCTTTCGTGTGATACCCATATTGTGGAGGTGGATTACAAATAATTAGTCCGCCATCTTGTAAGTGCCGCCATGTTGGATTTCGGAAAGTTTCACTTCATTTTTTGAGTTGTACTTAACAAGCCCTTTTATTTGATATCCATATTGTAGGGGTGCATTAAAAATAGTTAGTCCGCCTTCTTGTAACTGCAGCCATGTTGGATTTTGAAAAACGTCACATAGTGTACCATGCATTGTCATCTAAACCGAATGTATATACAAAATTTCAGCTCAATCGGTAATCAGCGTAATCGGAGTACATCTGCTTCAAAATTGAGTTGCAAGATTCCACCCGAATAAACATACAAACTGTTGCGGCGCATTCTAATGGCGTCGCTTTTGTGGATTGATTGTAGATCTCATGATATTTCCGGATAATAAAAAGAAACAAATCAGTAAATTTCAGATGTGCATTCAAAACGTGAGAAAAAAAACAACAATAAAAAGAACATAAAATAGAACATAACTTCTGTCAAATCCAAACAATCAAAAAAAGAAGAAAAAAGAACACTGCAGATCCTTTTTCTATGTGGCCAGTCCGTAACATACTCCCGGCCTTGAAAGACGAGCCTAGGGTCGGCATTCAAAGACTTCATCGATCTCATCTATCAATGGACATAATTGGTTGTAATTCCGCCTGATAATTCCAGACGACGTGCGTATGTCAGCCACCCTCGATATCCCGTCTTTCCCGGGAAAATTGTGTGATATGCGTCCGAGCTGCCATTTTAAAGGTGGGAGATTGCTATCTTTGATGATAACCATTGTCCCTGGTTTCAAGTCATCGGTGCGTTTTCTCCACTTTACCCTGGTTTGCAGCTCCGAGATGTACTCGTTCGCCCATCGCTTCCAAAAGTGCTGGGTGATTTGCTCCTGACGTTGATATCGCGACAGCTGGTGTACAGGTTGGTCTGTATAGTTCGGACCGGGAGGCGCCGTTAGCGGTCGCCCAACCAGAAAGTGGGCCGGAGTCAGGGGCAGGTAGTCCAGGGGATCCGACGACAGAGGCGTAAGCGGACGTGAGTTCATAATTGCTTCCACCTGTGTAAGCACGGTACAAAATTCCTCGAACGTTAAATGTGCATTGCCAATGACTCTGCGATACTTGGTGCGTATGGAACAATAAAATGGAAATTAATTTTCTGACTAGTCGCGTATTCTATAATGTCTTTACTACAATTAGAAAGAAACTGTTCGAAACTATTTTTTAAACCTACAAAGTTTTTACCGTTATCTGAGTAGATAGCAGCTGGCTTACCACGGCGAGATATGAACCGTTTTAAAGCGAGTAGGTACGCTTCGGACGATGGGTCACTAACAAGCTCTAAATGCACGGCTTTGTGACGAAACAAATAAACAAACAGACGTATGCCTTTATTGTCTTTGCACCCCTACCTCTGCGGTTCAAAATAAGCATCGATCCTGCGTAGTCCACGCCGCAATGAAAGAATGGATGGCGCGGTACACGGATTGAATTGATTGCTAATAAGGAGGATGAGAATCGCTGCCAGATTCGTGTGATCTCATCAGGTGAAATATCATCCCAACGTACCTTTAATAACCACAGTTGTTGTAATAATGATTTAGCTATGATTATTACTGGGTTTAGAAAACCTAACGGATCGAATATTTGTAAAGTATGTGACAAGTTAATCCGTTTGGTAATCGAAACGTCTGTGTGATTGAATTGTGTAGTAAAATTAAACTCGTCGGTAGAATTAGACCAGCCTAACCCTAAGGTTTTAGGATTATCGGTACTCGCGAGATGAAAATCTCCGGAGAAATTCGGTATTAATTTATTGTCAACTGTGAAATTGAAAATCCATTTCCGCAGCGGAAAACAGCCTCGTTTTAATGTGTTAGCGATTTCATTACATAATGATAATAGTTCGTGTTTATCGTCACAACCCGTAACTAAGTCATCGACATAGAAGTCGGAACTAATGACCTGGACGTCTAGATCATGGCTTTCGATGCCAAACTGCTTCAGACATCGCACGCTAAGAAACGGAGCTGCGGCGGTTCCGTACGTTACCGTGTTGAGTCTGTATGCAGCTATCGGTCACCGGTAGTGAAAGGTTATCTCTCCACAGTATGAGCTGCAGATCGCGTTGGTCCTCCCGTACCAGGCATTGTCGATACATCTTCTCTATGTCACCGCAAGCGATATACCAGTATCTATGTCTACGAAACCGTACAAGAATACTAAAGAGGTCGCCCCGTATCGGAGGGCCCACCATCTGCAAGTCATTGAGAGCTACTCCAGTGCGAGACACGGCGCTAGCGTCAAAAACTAGGCGTAACTTAGTTGTCGCGCTATTTTCGCAAAAGACACCATGGTGCGTCAGAAAATAGTGCGGGGTTCCGTAACTATTGATACGGGACATGTGACCTAAGGATTCATACTCATGAATAAACTCACAGTACAATATCCTATAGTCGGTTGAGCGCTGCAATCTTGTCTCAAGTGCAAGAAAGCTGCGTTCAGCTTGTGCGTAACTGTCACCTAGGGCTTCGGGTGAAGATTTTAAAGGAACTTGCACACAGAACCGTCCGTCTTCGTTGCGTGTCGTAGTATTGACGAACAACTCCTCGCATGCCTTCTCTTCATCAGTCCGCGTGTCCCTCAGCCCGCCGGAAACCTCCTCGACTTCCCAAAACATCTTCAACTGGAACTCAATGGACTGAGTCAAACAACATTGAACATGTTTCTTTTCGTGCGAATTAGTATTATAAATAGGGCCAGATATTATCCATCCTATATGTGTATTCTGCAGGAACGGACCGTTATGTAAGCGAATCCGATCACTGCGTAATAAGTTCCAGAATTGATCAGCACCTATCAGTATATCAATTTCTTTGGACTGAAGAAATTCAGTGTCCGCCAAAAGTACGTGTTCTGGAATACAGAAATCTTGTGCGTTTATTTCACGAACAGATGGAAGAGCTGACGTTATAATATGCTGCAGTACAAAACAATTCAAACTAAAGGTGTGGGTGGTTGTGCGTGATTTTACATCTATAACGCAGGTTTGCGTACACTGTGTTATAGAGTTCCCTACACCATGTATTTCGAAAGAAGACTGTATCAATTGTGCGTGTATAAAATTAGCGAATGATTCGGAAATGAAACTATGTTGACTGCCACTATCTAACAAGGCATGTGCTGTATAATAGATTCCCTGCCAGTAGCGGACATCAACCATAGCCGTGGATAGCAAGACCTGCTTGCTGGGACACTGTGCGTGCAGTGTCTGTGCGCGCCCGGAACCCGCAGCGAGGGTGGCGCGCGGCGCGGTGCATTCCGCTATCGTGTTAGCGGAGTCAACGGAGGTAGACTCGCCTTGATGGCCGACGACAGGACGTCGAAATGATTGTTCATATGAATCTACGTGAAGTATAGTATTGTGTTTCTTATTACACCGTTTGCACGGACCGAAAAAACAATTCTCAACTGTATGCCCAGACCTTAAACAATTTGTGCAAAGATTTTTCTCATTAATTAATTTTACCTTAGCCTCTAATCCTAAATCTAAGAACTTTTGACAAGAGTATATTGGGTGATTAAATTGGCACATGGCACAGCTACCCTTACCGCGGAATCGCGACTTCGTTGTTGGCTGCTGTATTTGCGGTTCACTGTTAGAAACATTACAGTGTGAGCTAGGAGTATGAGTTTTTCTGCTCTCGTGTGACAACTGTAGTGTTTCTAACACCTCCGCCCGACCTTCGAGAAACTTAATCATGTGCTGCAGCGTAATCGAGACTGGATTGTCGCTATTTTGACAACTTAGGTACCTATTATGTTGCTCCCATTCACGTTCCGTAACCTTATCCAACTTAGACACAACTAAATAAATCACTAGAGTATCCCAATGTTCTGCAGGCTCCCCAAGTAATTTTAGTGCGCGCATATTTTTTAATATAGTGTCCGTCAGTTTACGAATCATGGCAGGGGACTCCCTAGTAAGGGGCGTGTGCGTCAGGATGGCTGGACCATGTTGCATTTTTCAGTGTTTCCTTATACAAAAAGTTAGTACCAGCATGGTACTAGTTGGTACCTATCGTAGAATAGTTGGTACCTACGTAAAAAGAGAATAAATAGCATTTACAAGCGGCCCGCCATTCTGACGTCAGGATGGCTGGACCATGGTGGAGTTAGCCTAGTTACGGCAACTTTGGGGGGGAAAATAGGTGTGAATCAGTTAGCCTATAGTTGGTACCTTCGCAAAATATCAATTTTATCCCTCTAGCCCCATTAACACTAAAATTATAGCCATTTTAGTAAAAAATGTCCTTAGCAACCATTTTTATTGAAATATTCAGTTAAGTACAAAGCATTTGCGAGGTTTCTTTACATAAACCGATAGTTTCTACATAGGAGTAGTTGGTACCTATCGTCAAAACATTGGTACTTATGTATCATTAGAATAAATAGCATTTATTTATTCTGACGTCAGGATGGCTGGACCATGGTGGAGTTAGCCTAATTACGGTAACTTTGGGGGGGAAAATAGGTGTGAATCAGTTAGCCTATAGTTGGTACCTTCGCAAAATATCTATTTCATCCCTCTAGCCCCATTAACACTAAAGTTATAGCCATTTTAGTATAAAATGTCCTTGGCAACCATTTTTTTTAAATATTCAGTGAATTACAAAATATTTACTAGGTTTCTTTACATAAACCGATAGTTCCTACATAGGAGTAGTTAGTACCTATCGTCAAAACATTGGTACTTACTTATAATTAGAATAAATAGCATTTATTTATTCTGACGTCAGGATGGCTGGACCATGGTGGAGTTAGCCAAGTTACGGCAACTTTGAGGGAGAAAATAGGTGTGAATCAGTTAGCCTATAGTTGGTACCTTCGCAAAATATCAATTTCATCCCTCTATCCCCATTAACACTAAAGTTATAGCCATTTTAGTATAAAATGTCCTTGGCAACCATTTTTTTTAAAATATTCAGTGAATTACAAAACATTTACTAGGTTTCTTTACATAAACCGATAGTTCGTACATAGGAGTAGTTAGTACCTATCGTCAAAACATTGGTACTTACGTATAATTAGAATAAATAGCATTTATTTATTCTGACGTCAGGATGGCTGGACCACGGTGGAGTTAGCCAAGTTACGGCAACTTTGGGGGAGAAAATAGGTCTGAATCAGATAGCATAGAGTTGGTACCTTCGCAAAATATCAATTTCATCCCTCTAGCCCCATTAACACTAAAGTTATAGCCATTTTAGTAAAAAAAATCCTTAGCAACCATTTTTTTAAATATTCAGTTAAGTACAAAGCATTTACGAGGTTTCTTTACATAAACCGATAGTTCCTACATAGGAGTAGTTAGTACCTATCGTCAAAACATTGGTACTTACGTATAATTAGAATAAATAGCATTTCTTTATTCTGACGTCAGGATGGCTGGACCGTGGTGGAGTTAGCCTAGTTACGGCAACTTTGGGGGAGAAAATAGGTCTGAATCAGATAGCATAGAGTTGGTACCTTCGCAAAATATCAATTTCATCCCTCTAGCCCCATTAACACTAAAGTTATAGCCATTTTAGTAAAAAATGCCCTTAGCAACCATTTTTTTTTAAATATTCAGTGAATTACAAAACATTTACTAGGTTTCTTTACATAAACCGATAGTTCCTACATAGGAGTAGTTAGTGCCTATCGTCAAAACATTGGTACTTACGTATAATTAGAATAAATAGCATTTATTTCATTCCATCCATCCCATCAATATTCAACCCAAAAATTCTTAGACAGAAAATATTGTCCTTTACTCAAACTTCTCTATATATTACGTCAGTTTTGGATCGAAAGTTTAATTGATTTTGATCTGAGTTGGTATCACTTTGGAATAATTGTATAAAATATCGAGGTAAGACCCTGTATACGTGGAAAGAAAAGACCTGTTTACACGTGCGGCCTGAATAATAAATAAAAGTATTTTTTACATAGACCACTTTTGGCACCAGGCTCTCGGTCAAAATGGATGTACTACAAGTATATAGTGACAGTGCTATCCATACAGAACTCAATAAAATAATCATATTGCTTGCAACGGAATTGTGTAAGAACATTTTGGTGAAATATAACAAAAAAAAAAAAGGAGTATTTGGGTTCGTAATTGGATAAACAGAAGAGAATCACTGGGAGCAAGTAATCGATTGTTGGCAGAGATGCGAAGCGAAGATCTCGACAGTTATAAAAATCATTTGCGCATACTCCCAGACATATTTGATGAGCTACTTTCTAAAATTGAGAGTGTCATACAAAAACGAAACACTTGTATGCGAGATGCTATTCCAGCTAAAGTAAAACTAGAAATTACATTGAGATATTTAGCTGTCGGAGATTCTTTGTACACATTATCAGCACTCCACAGGGTTGGAAGATCTACAATATCTGAATTTATACCTGAAGTTTGTGCTGCAATATCCATGGCTTTAAAGGATTACATTCGGGTAAGTAAAACAATGTTGTATGAATATTTGAAAAGGTATTATTTAGTTTTATAATGTAATCATCAATCAATATTTGTAACACGTTTTCATATTTAGAATAATAATCAAAATAGCGAATAATTTACGAAAGTTTCCATGCCTCACTCACCAAATTTATTTGAGAATGATCTTGTTGCGATTGGGCATTGCGTGTATTACGGACAGACAGTTTTGGTATGTTAGTGGGTACTTTTTTACTGGTTGGTATTACGTAATTGTGGTAGGTATTTTCGTACCTATGCAAAGTACTATAAGGTCAACTAGTGTGTGTTATTTACAGTTTTTGTTATAAATAAATTACGGAACGTTTTTGGTAGCACGTCTTGTTTACTTGTCTAGAATGTTCAGACGCAACAGTCGCCAGTCCGGAGTTATCCACAAAAGTAGTGTTATATACCTACTTTTACTTACAGCGAGCAACACGTCGTCTTCGCTATTTATATACCTATAATATTTATATCTAAATATATAAAAGGAAAAGCTGACTGAATGACTGACTGACTGACTGACTGACTGACATATCAACGCACAGCCCAAACGGCTAAACGTAGGGACTTGAAATTTGGAACGGACGTAGTTTAGGTACCATAGGGGTGCACTAAGGAAGGAATTCCCGAAATTACCACCGGAACGGGAATTAACGGGATAAAACGTTTATATGAAAAATCTAAACCGCTCAGGGTAGATGCTCGAAATTTGGGATGCAGGTACCTTAGTACACTTAAAGCTTAGGTGCAACAGGCTATTGGAAAATTCCCATGGGAACGGGAGTTATCGAGAAAAAACTTTTGTATGATAAACCGCTTTAGTTAGACGCTTGAAATATAGGATGCAGGTACTAAACTACGCGAATGAAATCGCGGGGCGTCCACTAGTATAATATATAAGTAATGAAGATATACAAAAATGATTACTGTTACTCTGGCTAAAAAATTTAAGTCTCTTTCGTTCAAGGAAGGTTCAGAAAAAACAATTAAAATTGTGACATTTTAAAAACCTATAAATATGAAATTACTTTCAATTACTATACGACTTAGGTAGGTAATACGAAATAAAACAATCAATAATGAATAATTATAGAGGTGGAAGAAAAAGAAAAGTGCAATTAAGTGAACAGAAAAAAGTTTTTATGAGGTTCAAACAATGTTTCCCTAGTAAAAATGATTTACCATCTCCAACGGATCAAATTTTATCGGAAATAAAGGAGGCCCTATCATTGCAAATGACTGAAAAAGCTATATATTTGTCTATCAAGAAGAATTTTGAATATTTTTTTGACGTACACGATTCGAGCACTTCTTCCTCAATTCAAGAAATAGAAGAAACTGCATCGACAACAAAAGATGGTAAACATTTTTCTTTTACTATTGACATGTATCGATGGCAAAGTATCCAACCCATAGCAAAGTGTTATAAGAGGGACAAACATAATTACCGTAACAAGCTTACTTTACCCAAGTATGAATGGGCACAGCTTTTACGAGAAGAAATATGGACGGTATCGAAATTACCTTGCTCCTGGATATTTAAGAATAAAACTATTGCACCTAATGAAAGAGTGATTTGCTACGGTATTTGTAAACAATGTAACGCAAGGATTAATGTTACTATTGTTTGGCCAACCGACAAAATTGTTAATTGCGAATGTATTGTCCGTGATTTTAGGCACGGTTTCAAACATAATCCATCAGAAAAAGTGAAATTGTCACCATGGAAAAGACAACATTTGACACATAATCTAAAACATGAATCTGCCATCAAAGTGCGAAATGAATTGCTAGATAGCGCGATGAACTCCGGTGATTCCGAACCGCCACATTTACCAACTGTTGGGTCCCTAAGACAAATAAAATATGAGGACAGAAAAAAAACATATTATGATAGTAATCAAATGGTGTCCCTCTGGATAATGTCACAACTTTCCCCGTACAATAATTTATTAAGATCGATATCACTAATACCAATGTGCATATACTATTGGTCTACAGACCAAGATTGTTACTACAAGGAATATACAAAAACGGAAAGATCCATATTAAGTATTGATGCTACAGGAGGACTTTTGAAGAATATTGGACCTAAAGATACATTAGTTACTGCAAAGTGCATTTTTTTGTATTCATGTGTCATGTTTTCTGCCAGTAATTTGAGTTACGTACCTGTCACGCAGATGATTTCCGGGAGCCATACTTTGGATACAATCTACAGGTGGTTAGACGCATGGGTTAAGGATAAAGTGATTCCCAATGAGGTAATTATTGACGATTCTTCCGCTCTCATCGGTGCCGTTGTGAAAGCTTTTACGCCTTTCAAGACTACAAAAGAATACATTATCAACTCTTTTCAAAAGCTAGAAGATGGGAATTTCAGCCCAAATGATTGTTTCATACGAATTGATACAAGTCATTTTATAAAAATTATTTTTAATTTAAAGTGTTTTAAGTATGTTGATCCTCGTGTGAATTTTTTTTATATAAAATGTCTTCAGGAAATCAAAGTTTGCGCGGACTATAATCAAGTCAAGAAAATATTCATTGACATGATAACGGTCTGTCTCAATAAATTTGATGACGCAGGAGACATTAACAACAGGAGATGCTATGAGGCTAAGAAAAGATTAAAAAGTTTGTCGAGATTTCGGAGTACTGTTGATTCGGAAATTATATTAGAGGATTACGAAAAAGGTGAATGTCTTTCTAAAAACACGGAATCTATATTTGGTAATGAAGCTAAAAGGGGAACGAAGGAAAACCAAGAACCGAATTCAGTACAACAAATTAATCATTTAAAATGGTTCGATGATGCAGTTGATACTGAAAAATTGTTAGTTACACTTAGCGATAGCCAAGATTATCATGAAAACTTACATTATTTTCCCATTTTTATTGAGACCTTATCACGACTTATTCGACAATTACCAATGTGGTCCAATATAATGCAATGTATTTATAATTCCAATAATATTAATCCCTCATCTTCAAACGTCGAAAGTTCTTTTCGAAATATAAAAAGATACATGTGTGACATCAGTACAAAATGTAACAGACTCAGAGTTGATGAATTTATTAAAATGCACTACCGATTTCTATCTGGCGAAGTTAAATTGGCTACAAGCAATATGAAGGGAAACAAGAAAATACACATCAAAGAGAAAGATAGTTCGCAGAACAAAGATCCGAAAAAAACATCCGTGAAGACTGCCAATTTTGGAGATGAATCTATTTTTACGGAAGCACCAAAGTTAATAGAAAATTGGAAAGGTTTAGCTACGAAAAAGACACCTGCTCGAAAAAATATTTTTCCTAGAGTGTTGCTATTAAGAAATGGTAACCTTAGACCAGCCGGTCACGATAAAGTGGTAACTTCAAACACATGTGCTTTTGATTCCGTGGCACAAGCTATTGCTGTAGCATTTATTGATAACTTTTCAGTAAATAGGACTATTATTAACAGCGATCATGACTTTTGTAAATTTATCCGATCTGTCGCAGATAAAGATGAAAATGTTTACAAAATGCGCGCTGATATTCTCAAAGATTCATTTTTCCATAAAGAGGTCGTCAATTTTACTACGTATATCAACTGTGAGTGTAATGTGACATCTGTCTTAGATAGGTTACTGATTGACGTTATTTACAGCGCTGATCAGAAAGAAACGTGCACAAATGTTACTTGCCGAACTAACAATGTCAAAAGGAAATGTGCATTATTGCCATTGGATGTCAATAAGAGCATAATATCATTAAACGAATCTGCTCAGTCAATGATAAATGAAGAAAATAATATGTCGCGATGTAGGCGCGAATCGTGTAATGGTATTAAATCTGTCAGCTACTTTTTGCAAACTATGATTTTTTTTGAGCTTAGTTCCAATGAGCAAATTTTTACTAATGACGTTCCTTGTACTTTACAATTGAATGGGATTGATTATGACCTAATATCAATAATTGAATTCTTGCTACCCAAAGATTCAGGGATCGGACACTATAGGGCTCACTGTCGCAGAGCATCAAAATGGGAATGCTACGATGATCTTTCATCCAGAATAACGAAGAGCCCAATCCGAATGATTCCTCATTGTATTGTATATGCTACAAAGTAATTAGTACCTACCTCACATATATTAGTAATTTATTCATTCATCACTGGCGAAACATCCAAGTGATAAGATGCCTCTACGACGCTGCCACCATGTCCGTCTTGTACTTGACAAAATCAGCAGACACTTCCCATATCATTACATCGAGGAGTGAGACAAGGGGATGTTATTTCCCAGAAATTGTTCACAAATGCAATGGAGGATATGTTCAAGACGCTGCATTGGAAAGGACGTGGCATTAACATCAATGGCGAACACATCTCTCACTTGCGATTTGCAGAGGACATTGTCATCATGGCAGAAACGCTGCAGGACCTTCAACTGATGTTGAATGACCTAGCTGATTCTTCCCTACGGGTCGGCCTACGGATGAACGGAGTGTAGGATGTCAGGCCAGGTGGACTGAATACATGCGCAAGATGGCTGGCAAAAGCTGGATGCGAGAAGCTGAAAAGAGATCAATTGGAGATGCCTATGTCCAGCAGTGGACAAGTATGGGCTTATGAGAATGATGATGATGATTCATCACTATTTCACTACAAAAGTTTGATCCGGGTATTACGGAACGAAATTACCCAAACAACGAACTTTTTGGTTAATTTCGCGTCGTAATAATAATCTATTAACATAATGGCAGAGCGCATTTTTTTTATGGGAGACTATTTTATGACAGTGGTTGAAATGAACCCTTGGTGATGATGTAATATTCTACACATATTCTAATGATTTTCTATTACGCAATTTAACTTCTTTCACAAATTGAAAAAATATTCTTGTTAGTTGTTATTTGTTGACATGTAAATAAGTGCTTTAGTTAATTACTAATATATTGATGTGTAAATAAAATGTAAATAAATTTGGTTGGTCTATGTAAAAAATACTTTTATTTATTATTCAGGCCGCACGTGTAAACAGGTCTTTTCTTTCCACGTATACAGGATCTTACCTCGATATTTTATACAATTATTCCAAAGTGATACCAACTCAGATCAAAATCAATTAAAGTATAGAGGAGTTTGAGTAAGGGAAAATATTTGATGTCTAAGAATCTTTGGGTTGAATATTGATGGGATGGATGGAATGAAATAAATGCTATTGATCCTAATAATACGTAAGTACCAATGTTTTGACGATAGGTACTAACTACTCCTATGTAGGAACTATCGGTTTATGTAAAGAAACCTCGTAAATGCTGTGTAATTACCTGAATATTTAAATAAAAATGGTTGCCAAGGACATTTTATACTAAAATGGCTATAACTTTAGTGTTAATGGGGCTAGAGGGATAAAATTGATATTTTGCGAAGGTACCAACTCTATGCTATCTGATTCAGACCTATTTCCCCCCAAAGTTGAGATAACTTGGCTAACTCCACCATGGTCCAGCCATCCTGACGTCAGAATAAATAAATGCTATTTATTCTAATTATACGTAAGTACCAATGTTTTGACGATAGGTACTAACTACTCCTATGTAGGAACTATCGGTTTATGTAAAGAAACCTCGCAAATGCTTTGTACTTAACTGAATATTTCAATAAAAATGGTTGCTAAGGACATTTTTTACTAAAATGGCTATAACTTTAGTGTTAATGGGGCTAGAAGGATAAAATTGATATTTTGCGAAGGTACCAACTATAGGCTAACTGATTAACACCTATTTTCCCTCCCAAAGTTACGGTAACTAGGCTAACTCCACCATGGTCCAGCCATCCTGACGTCAGAATGGCGGGCCACTTGTAAATGCTATTATTTATTCTCTTTTTATGTAGGTACCAACTATTCTACGATAGGTACCAACTAGTACCATGCTGGTACTAACTTTTCGTATAAGGAAACACTGAAAAATGCAACATGGTCCAGCCATCCTGACGCACACCATTAATTGATGATCCATGGCAAGAACATTTGTCTTGACACTCGCGTGAACAACTGGCGTGGCGACGTTGTTCTCTCCCGCATGCGGACCATATCGACTGATGAAAACCGTTCCCCGAATGCGGTCCCTCTGGCACGCATCCCAGAAATCTCACGCTCTCGCACGCCGCATACGGTCCCTGTCGACCAATGAAAACGGTTCCCGAATGAGAGCCCTGTGGCATGCGTTCCAGAAATCGCACGCCGTATGCGGGCCCTATCGACCAATGAAAATGCGCCATTACAGAATCTGTCCTTAACTGATCCTAGGGGGTTCGCACCAAAACTTAACCTTAATGCAAGAAAGAAGCAATTATGTAGCAGGCATATATAGAGTACGCTTATCACTCTATAATGATATAATGAAATAATAGGTATTGTTTCAGACATTTCAAAATTTATTCAGACAGGTACACAAGATGATTTCATTAACGGCCACAGCCGCAGGAGCGTTTGCGCCTGCGTCGTCGTCCGCAAGAGCGTCGCCGGCGGCGGCGGCTCCTGGAGCGGCGGCGGCGGCGACGGCGGCCGCAGGCTCGCTTGCGCTTGCGTCGCCGCCGGCATCCGGCCTCGCGCACTACACCCGCCAGATACTTCTCGCCCAGACGCTGCAACAATCCTTCCTCAGCGCTCTTCTTCAGTGCTTCTTCGGCCTTGTTAGTGAGTACGCCGGTTGCCCACACGTCTCCGAACTTCTTTTGCAGGTAAGTTGCAACGTCGGCGGCTGTTGCTCCGTCTTGCTCCATAGCCACTCGGTGGAAGGCGCTTAGCACAAGCATCGAAGTGTTCCGCTCCTGTTCCTCCGGAGACACGACCAACTCGGCCATGATGACTGGATTTAAAAGCCGAAATTTATCACGAGGAGTGTGTGGGTTAGTAAATAGTTAAGTAAAGTATATGCATTAAAAACAATCCATGTTTAATTTTGTTGCGAAAATAGGTGTTTCAACACAATTGACCTGATCACAGATAGATTTCGATTGACTGAATGAAATAATACGTTCTGTCATGACAATGTCAAGAAGGCGGGGTGGCGTAGAAGAAGATTTTTCTCAAAGTAGGTGTAGGCCCACAAGCCTCTCTTGCAATATCTGGGCAGGCCTAGGATCTTGCTAAATAGTATTTAGAAACGTGAACCAGTATATGTATAAGTAAGTTGTAAACATTGTCTGACTAATGGTAAGTAAAGGTAATGGCGCTTCAAGAATTATATAAACTCTAAAGCAATGATTTTTCTTTCAAAATATGGGCCCCTAGAGTATTAAATTTCGATCAAATCTAAGTTCACAATGCCTTGCCACTTCTTCTATGGCTGTACTAAAAGTGTGGAAACATTGATTTTTTTTATTGAATATGTAGCCTACTATAAGTAGATATCGTTAAATAGAGGTCGTGAAACACTTGCAGAATCAGTAACCACTGTGTCGATACCTTCTTTAGTTTAGATATAATCGAGTGACATCACTTACTATTTCCATTCTGTATAAGCAGCCCGGCCGTAATCACTTCCACGTCCATCGCAAGTGTTTTCCTGACAGCAATGAACCATGGACCATTGCGTGAACACCATGGCAAAATACCACCTTGTGACTTTGGAGGCAATAGAGAGACGTGCTAGAAGGCTTATAGTTGACGACAAGCAGTTTGATTCTCGAATAACTCCGCATGGTTGCTAGCCTATCTGACTTCTATAGGGTCCATTTCGGAGAGTGTGCTACGGTGTTGCATAACCTAATACCCCCACCGTGCTCTTACAATAGGACAATCAGGAGAAAACGTTATTCATAGCAGATGGATATTCCATTTACGGGAACCAAACGTTTTGCATCTACTTTCATATTGCGAACCGCCAAGATGTGGAATGACTTGTCGGAGTGCATGTTTTCTGTGCAATACCTATAGTGGGGTATTCAAGTTACGGATAAATAGGTAGGTAGGTAGGTACCTAATGAACAAGTGTGCTCCATCGTAGACCACATCGCTGCTTAACACCAAACAGGATGGTGGTTAAACGCTTATTCATAGTGCACTAAAAGGTTACGTAGGAAGCTGGTTTAAGAATAAATACAATTTTGCTTGATTGTACTGAGATAACTTTATTGAGATAGTTTTAAACATTTCACAGAATAGATACATACAAGTGGTAAATTACAATTCGAAAATATGTCTTTCACTTAAACGTATTAGGATATCGGGGCAAATAGGAACAAGTTGATGAATACATAAAATAATTTCGCATTACTAAACAAATTGGTTCCATTTTCAAAATTATTATTAACCAATAGTGCTGCTTTGGATTAAGGCAAACTAGCGCTATTCATGAGCGATCTTCCCCAATACAAACATTTAAAATGCGGTGAGTAACCGTGGCTCATCTGAACACGGCCGTAATAATAATAACACATACGCTACGTCCTCAGTGAACAAATTGATGCGATGCGTTGCGGATACGATGCGGTGCGGATATACTGCGAATTATTTTGACAGATAACTCATATTTAATGTACTTATCCTTTGCAAGGAATATGCAAGAATTTTACCGTCAACATTTGATTATATTATAAATAAAATAAAAAACGAAATTGAAATTGTTTGTTTTGATGTTTTGTATGAAATTCTTCCGAAAATCGCAAGCTGGATTGACATTTCCGCAACGCAACTACTCGTACGAATGTTAGTCGGAAAGACGTAGGACACTTGTATTGATTACGAAGATTTGAAATTGACAGCGTGCGTTCGTGCGGACATCGTACCGGACCGCATCGTATCAATTTGTTCACTGAGGACGTATGGTTATATAGCGATACGTCCTTTACAGCGGTTTATGGACGTTGTGACACATGTCAGCCATAATACACGAAATTCCTCAGTATGGTCAAAACATTCGAAGTATAAATTACAGGACAAATTGTTCTTATTTACCCCGAAATCACCCCGTATGTCGGTGGGCAGGTAGGTACTTAAATAATAAAAATATGTTTAGTCACTTACACACAAAAATACAATAAATAAATGTTATTGTAAAATAATTAATGTACCTACAGATACATAATAATAAATGTAATAACTTGTGTCGAATGCATTAATTTTGTATTGTTATATTGATAAAATTTTAATTTTACAAACACATCGGTTGTCGAGTGAAAACACAATTTGTATTTATTTTTTTAATGTAATAAAATTATGCATTTGACGCTATTTAGATAATTATTGAGAATTAATAAAAAGCAGTGGCGTGCACACGTGGCAAAAAGACCCTCCCTACCATAGTATTTTGGTTACCCGACCTAATAATAGAATTATTGCTAGATCTTTTTTTGTTGTACTCACGACATAGGCTGACGAAGGTCCTGTGTTTTGTGGGAGAGTAGATAGGTAGGAGCCTATATTTGGTAAAGGCAAGTTGCATGTGTCAATCCGTGGGGATTACTGCCTACCTTGTCCTAAAAAAAAGCCAGTGCACGCCACTGATTAAAAGTAAGCACAAGGATAAATATAATCATTAGATAGGTACCTACTACTTCTAATCCCCTCCTGTTTAAATTATTTTGACATCGAAATGAGAACTAGTGCTACACAAGAAGCTGCTTAAAAGTTCTATTAAAGTCAGTTCTGAAGTTAATCATAGTTATGTAGAGATGTGCTTTAATTAGCTATTGTAGAGCGCTATTTCTATTTTCACAATTTTCTAAACAGGCAGATAGACAAGTAATAGTAGATAGTACATAATTATGTAATATATAGTATATACGTTTATAAGTAGATGTAGATTTTTAGGTAATAGTTCGAGTGCAAAGTTAGTACTTAGCCGACGAAATTTCAGATTTTAAAATAAATTAAATGAACCACCGTTGCATTCTGGTAGTAAATTTCGAAAAAAATAATGTTTTTTACTTTTTTTTAAATTTAAAAGTAAAATCCTAAAAACGAATAATCGCAGAGGGATATTATATGCAATATTTCTGCTATCCAGGATTATGAGAGGACGTTGATGATCCAGCATTTTATATTAAAAAGGAAATGTTATGACGCATTTGGTATGATGTTCGTGAGCATCGATAACTTCTCAGAAATAATACAAATATTTTACACTCGAACTTCACCGAACGTTTTTATGTTACTTTACCAAGACAGAGACGTATCTACTACACAAAATTTGGTTAAATATGTATGTTATAATATTGACTATAAGTATTTTTTTTTAAGATAAACCTCAACATTTCAAACTCCTACTTCTAATAAAATGCTCCTACGTTCACTACTGCAAACAGGATATGTAAGAGTAAATTCATCATTTACTTTCTTACTTATTCGTTATAAACTGTCACCGCCAACGACACACAACACTTAATTACTAGTCGATCGCCCGCGACTTCGCCCACGACTTTCCAAATCCAAAAATAATGGTCGGGGCGTTCAAGAACTACCCCAACTGTTTAACTTCTAACTACCCCAGCTAAACGAGGAACCGTAGCAGACCCTTTGTCTTGACAATCTCATATAGGGATCGTCCGGGCCCTACACATCTACCCATGGGTACTAAGGTTTATATCTACCCAAATTTCTTACAAATCAGTCCAATCGTCCCTAAATTATTGTGTATACAATAAAAGGTTAGAATTTGTTTTCATATCATCATCCCTTATTTTGCGTTTTGGTGTTGTCGGTGCTAGTAGTAAAGATGTTGTTACATCAGCGGCGTCAGTCTACAGCGAACTAGACATTTATTATACACAATATATATTATTTCATCTACGAAATTCAAAACCAGGCCTGCAAGGGACAATAATACTGAATAATTATGAGTTCTTTTAGTATACTGGTCTTTCGAGACCCTATGCGAATGAGCACGGTGAATCTAGACATCATCTTGCCGTGAGCTCGCGCTACAGCTCCTCCCATACAACATATTATGGGAAGGGACGATATCAGGTAGTATTTTGCTTCCGTTCCATTTCATATGTCTTCTGTCTATCTGGCTTTGAGTTTCGCAGATATTTTTTTTATAGAACTTAGTATACATATATTTTTAATATTATATAAGTAAGTTTAATAAATGTATATATAATTATTTATCAAAGTGACCCAGGAAATAGTGTCGTGTTGAAGAGTGCTTAATGTTACGTAAAGCATATTAAGATTAATGTTAAAACAACTCTGATGACTAGGCATCATAATTTAGTTTTAGTTTTAAGAAGAAGACGAAGGCTTTGTCAATTCACACATGACAAACTGGTGAATTAATCTCCTATGTGACCTTTTGCTTGGCAGTATCCAGGAGCCGATACTCGATACTCGATCCAAACCATCTCGGTCTCTTTGGAGGTCTACACGGGAGCCCTATGTTTAGCAGTGGGCGATAACGATCACGATTCCCTCGATAGACTCTTAATTCAATGAGGAGCTTTCTAAAAAAACAATATGACAAAGATAGTAGAAAACGAAAGAGATGCAGCTACTTTATTCTATAATCGTTCGTCTTCGAACTCGCTCTTTCGAAGTTTTTTTTTGTAAAGAAAACACCTCATTAAGAGAAAATTAAAACAAGCTATAAAAATAATTGACAATAATATTACTCTACGAAGCAATCCAGAGTGGTCTGTTTGAATATGGTCCATGATTGCTTATTTGGTCCGAGTGCAGTCCAGCTCTAACTTCTTCGCCAAGAAGCTTTGAACGACACTATTTCCAAGGGTACCTTTAAAACTAGATTAAAAGGCTTCTAAATAAAAAAATATGGTGATACATTACATTCATAATACACAATCGCAAATGAACAATTAAGTAGTAAGTAAATCGTGTAAATAATTTTGTAAATATAAATTTTAATATAGGTATACATTTTGCTAAAAATATAATGTGTACCGAATAAAAATATTTTTTACCACGATCGAAAAATACTAATGTGCTAGTCGATCAATAAGTTTTAGTCCTATATGTATGTAGGGTATGCAGGTTTTTGGAATCCATAACGTGTTCGATCTTTGCATTTTGTTATGCCCAAACTTGTATTTTTTCTTTACGAAGTACCTATGTATGTCTGATATAAAATGCAATATGGGCGAACTCGTCAAATCATAAAAACTTATTGATCAACGTAACATGTTTCAAGTTATATTAATTAGAAGTTATCTCACTTTAGTCAATCTCTAATCTCACCATCGTGTCTATCTCACAACAAATAGATGTATGAACATTACTGCCAAAGACCCATTCCCTTCAACAAAGCTCTAAGATAACAACTGATTAAGTTATAGTATTTGAAATCTTTAAAGTCACAACGATTGTATGTAAAATAATACTTTTTGGTTCAACACCTACATAATGCTGTTTCGTAGATATAGGTGGTAGTAGTTTAAATATATTGCACATGACGGCCATGAAAATTGAGCTTTATGTTCAATTATGTCATATAATATCAAAAGCGGCAGTGTCCATCCAGTGCTTTGAAGTCTCTGCCGCCTTTGATATTATATGACTCAATTTCTTAAGCTTGATTTTTATTTGTCAAAGTGATAAAAGTCGTTGTGCTCTATTTGTCTAGTCCGGTAAGAATGTAGGTACTGTGCTTCGGTGTCGTACCTCTGCGAGTAGATTCCATAAACATTATATTAGCTTTGGTAAAAACTTTTCGGGTATTCACACAAAACAATTCGTTATATAAAAAACAGTCTGACTGTTTCAGAAGGGTCACAGACACACACCAATTTCCGCTCATGGACATAAACAATAGTCTCTCCTTTAGGAAGTATGGCGTCGTCAGAAACTGTTTATGTACTGAAATGTATAAATAATCCAATTTATTTAACTTTCACAACTAGAAAACTTTGATTAGACGAATACGAACAAAGTAATACGAAATTTGTCTGTAGATAATTTAGAAACCTACTGGCAGAGCTACGACACTATCATGAATAGTGTTAACGTTGTAAGATGATGTTAATGTCCTGTTTAGGCTCCCAGTATCCTCTTGACAGTGTATCCCGGGAATGCGTAGAAGAAAAGAAACAGGGTCAGAGTCACCACCGCCATGAAGAGCGCCTTGATGATGGCGCATTTGTAATTGTGCCACATGATGTAGCGTATCGATTTGAGAGGGTTCAGGATCCACATGAATGAGGCGTCAGGACGGCTGAAACAGGCACACCATTTATTACTCACAACGTGTAAGGAAACATTTAGTTAAAACGAACAGACCTATTACCTGTCAGTAAGTAAATTAGTCGGAGGTAAACGCCAAGCTACTGACTTATTTCTCAGTAACCTAGTTAGACTATTGCTGTTACACACTGTTTTTGACAAACAGTAAGGAAGTACGTAGTAACCAGCTTTTATCCCTGATAAGAGCCCAACAAGAGAGATAAGTTGTGTACAGTTCACGCAAATAATAAATCTATCTATATAAAAATCAATGCCCTTTTCGTTGTAATATTATAACTCAACAATGCCTTTACCGATTTGGCTAATTTTGGTCTTGAATTATTCGTGGAAGTCCAGAGAAGGTTTGTACGTAAGAAAATTTAAAAAAAATGACATCCACTGCTGGGCACAGACCAGCCTGGAGGTTATACTAATTTTATATTAATATTTATAGTTAAGACGTTATACGATCTACTTACATTTTGCATGAAAGTATTTCTGTCAGAAAGAGGCCTGATTTTCGTTTAGACGTGTGTGGTATTCATGATCCGGTACCGGGCAAATAATAGTTTCTATTCGAGCACTTAGATAAAGCAACTCACCTGGGTTTGTCGAGCGGATCAGGTTCGGAGCGACCGATGCCTGCCGGTGCCTTGTCAGCCTCTTCGCGGGTCAGTAGATGTATCTCCGCCTCCACTTTGCCCGTGAGTTCCATATCCTCGCACTCGCGTTTGATGGAGAAGGGCCACCAACCCTTGACGCGTTTCTGCTTGAAGATGTTCACCATCGGCACCGTGCCGTCGTTGCGAAGCATTTCCAGTGTACACTGGTTCGAGGACTTGGCGCCGCGTGGGAAACGGTTCAAGTCCAGGGTTAGGGCACCTGTTGATTTATGTCATTTCAATAGCTATCAGTCAACAAACTTTGATCTATAAGTAAGAACGTTCATTTTAAAGTAAATTATGTTTTTAATTTATTTCACCACTAGTAATGCTGTTGGGCAGATCGACACTTACATACCTAGTATATGTGTATTTGTGGATATCCATCGAATTCATTAATTTACCTTTTATTCGTTAAAAATGTACTTTCCTGATCGCACTGACTAGATACATAATGTTATTTTATGAAGATATTTACCCAGAAAGTCATCAGACGAGAAGTGGTCTGCGTCCCAGACCTGAAGCTCGAGACGCGCCGGTATTTTACACTCGGTTTCGTCCCAGGAGAACACGGACTCCTTGCGTGAGATCACTATCTTCTGTTCCGCCTCCAGGTAATCGAAGGGGTACAGGAATCGCCAGTTAAAGTTACCCTCGCCAGTCAAGGAGCGATAGTGTATATCAGTACTCTGGCAGTCGTCGGGGCCCTTCAACCAACTAAAACGAAACAGTGCCATGAAAAGGTAGAGGTATGTACAAATGTTTACTAATTCAGACCGCTAACATAAGATTAAAAAGTGATAATTTCAGTATATTATTAAGGTATTCCCGACAGCTTCATATCCTTACCCTTTTACGTAGATGTCAGACATCTTTTCTCCAGTGAAAAAAGCATCGTCTTCCAACACCACATCGTCTGTATTCCAGATGATGACGCGCATCTCGTATGAGGTGGGTTTCCGCGCCGAGATGTCCAGCGGTGGGCCCGGCAGAGGCATATCCATGGGAAACATGTCCACCCACATCTCCAATTTGCCTTGCTCCACCCCTAAAATAAAGAAAAGCCAGTAAATCCAAGGTACATGGGGATATTTGACATAAAAACAAAGTACAGTTTTCATAATGCCAGTTGCTAGGCTTAGAGATAAAGAGGTTTTATGTTAGTCTGACCAGGTTTGCTGGGGTTGTACAGCGGTCTAGTTTCGACGTGATCTTGTACAAGAGTGGTGCCGACGCGCGGCATCTCCTGCCAGCGGCGCAGCACACAGAGCGCCATCTGCTCTTCTTGTAGGTCCAGGTCAGAGAAAAGTTCGCGGTCTTCAATTGGCATCGCAAATACGGTGCGCCCGATAACAACTCGCGTAGGCTCATACACCGGCGCTTCCAGTCGGTTTTCCTTGCACAACTTCGCCAGTATCTGGGTAGGCTTCATAGCGTCGCGCCACCGGTTATAACCCTGCCTGTAGGAGCACCGAGGAATGATCAAAATGACAATTTCAATACAAAATCTCGAAGTTATATATCATAGCTTTAGAAACCACTTGTAAACAATACGAAGTCGTATTTGAATAATATGGAACGAACTTACAGAAACCGAATTCACTACAATGAATATATATAATTTCTACTTACTCTTCATATTTTGTCGGTAGCCCACAGGTAGCCCGATGTTTGCTATAAAATCTATTTTCGAGGTCGATTTTCGTTTCTCCAATAAGATCGTCGGCTCCTACCAAGTCCCAGTCAAGGACCTGTATGGTAAGCATGGAGTCTTGTGGAAATGTTGCTTCAATTTCGAAGCATTTTCCAAACACTGGATTTAGTTGTTTAGAGACGTAATGCTCCTTGTCACTGATCTTCTTGGACCCAAGGTGGAGCACAACGTACGGGTCCGCTTTCCCGTTCAAGTCCATGGGATGGAGGTCGGTTGCTTTAACGATGTAGACTCGAACCAACACGTGTATGGGCTCATTACTGGGCAACCCTTGAAATAAGCCTAAGTTGGGATCGCAGCCTGTTCCCACGAGGTCATCGACTCCTTTCGGTAGAGGATATTTGTATATTTTAAGGGCGCCCTGAAAAAGGAGTATTATTTTACCAATAGTAAGTAGGTAGGTACATTTATCCGATTGACGCATGTGATTCCATTCATTGACATTACCTTAAACATGCCCACTACTCTGTTCTCGTCCTCATTTTCATCGGAGGTTTTCTTCCCGCGGTACAACTCGAAGGATTGTAGCCAGTCCTTGAACTCGCCAAATTCTGGATTGGCTTCCAATTCGTGAGGGTAGATCTAAACAATTTTCATGACATAATTCAATTATGAGGTATTTAAAACAAAAGTGTCAAAGATAGTTGAGAACGAAAGAGATGCAACTCCTTTATTCTATGATCGTTTGTCTTCGGTCTCACTCTTTTGTTTTTTTCAAGAAATTTCCTCATCGTGCATCATAGCGTCGTGCGTCATCAAGTGTAAACAGCCTACCTGATGTAGTCTGTAAAAGGGCAATTTTCTGTCCCCTGAGCTTTTTCGATGTTTTTCATCAACAAAATACACAAGAAAACACAGAATTTAAAATAATTGATTTATAAACGAATTGTTGACTTACATAATTATGAAGTAACAAACCTTTGTCAGTGACGATTCTGGAATCTCATTTTTCTTCGACATGCTAATATTTATCGTTTGCACTTTAGGAGAGAGTGGCGTGTGACGAGCCCTACCGCGTTCAAAGCGCGGCGACATGGGGTCGTCGCGCGACGAGTGCGCCTGTGGCTCGTACTCCATCAGGGCCTGCGATGTAGACGGCCCCTGTGACGTAGACGGCCCCTGTGACGTAGACGGGCCCTGCGACGTAGAGGGCCCCTGAGACATCGACGAGTAGTTAGCGCCCTGCCTCTCCGTCTTAGCCTTTTTTTCGTTGTCAATCATAACCTCCACGGAGGCGATATACTTCGTCCACCAGTCCTTGCTTCCGTCCTCGCTACTCATGACAGACTCAACGCTCTGTTTCCTTTTCTTTGCATTTTTCTTTAGCACCAGCGCCTTAGAGCCGAGTTTGTATGGGGAGCTTCGTGGACTGCGCCGCGGCAGTAGAGGGCAGTTTTCCCGCTCGTGTTCAATAGTGAACGTTGTATTCTCGCGGATGCATTTAGCACGCAAATCGACGTTATGCAATTGTATTAGGGTTCTTTTCCTTTCCTCGGCTTCCCTTTCTCTTTTGGTCATCGGAGTAAATAAATACTTATTTACAGAGTTTATTGTATGAGTCCCCACCAGAATAACTCTGCCGAAACTACGACAGTCTATAACCCTTATCGTGAGCGGAGGACGATACAAGTCCTGATCCGGGAGCTCTACGTCGATGTATTTTACGGGATTACAGAAGTTTGGGTTTTTCTTTGCGTTTTGTATGATCGTGGAGGATATGATATGTCCGGCGCACTCTATATCGACTCGTGGCTTGTCCACATTGAGTAAGTGTATTCGTTTTAAATCACGCAGTCCCCAGAAGAGGACTTCGATGCGGTACTTTGAGAGCGTGGGGCGTATGCCGCGAGGGACCGGCAGTATGGGGCCCTTGTCGCCCTCACTGGCCCTGGGCCGGGGCTCGGGCAGAGCCGGTAACACTGAACGACCCTACAAAACATAATGTATGATTACGCAAATCCTAATCAAATGCCCAAAGCACACCTATCGTATTTAACCCACCGTGTAAGGCGGTGGATCCAAGAGTTCACAGAGTAAAATAAAGGTATTCAGGCTTCCTGTCGATGTTTTCCATCAATATATGTTAATGGCAAATCGTTAAAACTATATCAATGCTATTGGTGCATGTCTAGTGTACACACTAGAGTGAGTGTAGACTCCTACCAAATTGCAAGTCGAGAAACAAATATGTTAAATTGTATTTATGTAGGTGTGAGGGAGATACCTACCACTCCGGGCGGCACTTCGAGCAGTTCAAACAGTGCCAGCAATTCCCCGGCGCGGTCCGCGCCCCGTGTGACGTCATACCACTCCAGAGAGTTCATCTGATTATCGAACGCTTCCTCCACAGCCTTGACGTGCGGCTTCGCGAAAGTGCGTCCGATGAACTCGGACTTCCCGACTTGATCCTGGTCGAATATCTCAACGACTATTGTCGGTGGTTCCGATTTAATGTGTGCCATGCTGCTGTACAGCAGCACGTTGTCTATGATGAGCAGCTCGTCCCAGGTCGGGCTGAGGGTCTCGTCGATGACCTGCGTGGTGGCGCAGTGCTCGCCGATGATCACCTTGGCGAAGGGGTCCGACAGACCCGACGAGTCGGAGCCGATCAATGACCTGGCTTGGTAGACGTAGGCTCGCAGTTGAAAATTCTGCAATATGTAGGTAGGTAATTTATGATAGTATTCTAATAGGTATTACAACTTTATGACTAGCAAGATGGCTGAAGATGGTTAAGATTATAAATTAGGTGCCTAAGTTATACCTATTGACTAACCTTGAATCGGATAGTTTGTAAAGCACTAAACTATGAAATTGATTTGAGTATTTCGATAATTTTATAGTGCTATTAGTATTACTCTTTGTAATGTTCACACTTTTCTTTGAATTGAAGATTACTAAAATATTAAAACTTCAATCTATTTTAGACTATCCGACAAAGACGAACCAACTTCAACCAGGAATATATTAAAAAATTAAGAATTTGATCCTCAAATGATCCCCTCGATTTTACAGATCCAGAGGCGTCCTTAGCATGGGTGGGACGACCCTCGGTATATTTACTTTCCAACAAATATGATTAATTAAAATCGGTTAAAAAATTTCTACAACACAAAAAAAGGAAAAATAAAACACTAATTGTAGGCCAACTTGTGCTTTGTTAACGCCAGCAATAAATCCAAATTTAAATTATAACGAGCCTTTCAAGTTAGTATGATGTGTACGGACAATGCACCTTTGTTGAAATCGACCGTCATTTATGTACATCTAAACTTTTTTTTACAAAATTACGTCTTAATGTTGAAATTGAAAAAAAAAAATGGTTGTCTATCAAGTCGGTTTACGGACGGTAGTTTGATGTGACAACGTCAAACATTGCAGTAAAGTCTATTTTTTTTATTGGACGGACCAATTTGACAGTTCCCACTCACACAACTTTGTGCTCTGCTGCAATCAAGTCAGAGTATATTTTACGAGACAAAGATCTTTAACGCATTGTATTCCATTTTCAGTTTAATTTACATCAGAATAAAGTGTAATATTATACGCATAGAAATTGTCAAATTGGTCCGTCGAATTATAAAATGCACTTTAGTATGCTTTTTCGTGCATGCCCGAAGATGGTTAAGATTACAAATAAAATATCGCGTTTTCAAACGTTGTCACGTCACGTCAAAAAAGAAAAGGAAAATAATAAACTGTACATCAAAATTACTAACTTGCACACCTAAAAAGCCAAAGTTATCATCAGAATGGCAATTAGAAGACCAAATCAGTAATTTTGTGGCTAAGTCAGTATTTTAGTTAGGTTAGGTTAGACTTTTTTGATGCACGTTTAAATACTATC
>SJJU01003555.1:0-21656 GCA_012932125.1 Conopomorpha cramerella
GCGCGCAGCGGCTCGCAGCCCCCCGCGCGCACACACTCCGCCACGCTGAGCGCCGCGCCGCGCGCCGCCCAGCCGCGCAGGCGCGCCGCCCGAGCGTCGTCCAGCACTAACGCCGCGCCGGTGCCCGCCGCCACCGCCACGTTCTCCCGCAGCCAGGTGCAATAAGCGCTGAGCGAGGGCGCGCCTTGCCACAGCGCCAGGCAGCCCGGCAACACGCCGCGCGCGTCCGCCGCCAGCGCCACGGCCACGCCCGCCCGCAGCGGCAGCGCCACGCTCACGTACACCAGGCGGCGACCGAGGGCACGTGCACGCCGCAAGCGCCGCAGCAATGCGAGCCGTGCCAGCTGCACCTCCAACCTCTCTACCACCGAAAGTCCAGTGCTCCGCATGCGCAAACGCCATAGCACATCTGCATCAAGGTGACTGTCCGGTGTCTTGCCAAGACGCACTTTCACTGCACTCTGCAACCATTTTTCATGATTTACCACTTCCTCATCATTCTCTGCATCTCCATTGCTCTGAAAATTTTAAAGACTAAGTTGAAATTACATGGAGGCAAAGATGAACTTAGTGAGAGTCCAAGTTTGTAGGTAGTAGAGTATAGAAGTTAAGAGTTTTAGAAATGAGCCACTACAGTGTCTCTGTAAGACAAATTGATCTCATGACAACTGCGTCACTGTGCGGGTACTGACCCGGACCTAGCCCGTGGGTGAGTGCGGTCAAGAGAAGGGCAGGCCTTATCTCAAAAGCCGTGGACTAAGTTAACCACCATTTTAAACTTAGAGGCGGAATTGAACGGCTGTACTAGTGGTAAAGAATGGAACAAAGTACATAAACGCTTGTTCATAGTGATAAAAAAGATCATATCTTTTAAGGATAAGTCATGATATTGTTAAAATGTGTTATTGTTTTTCAACTAGTAAAAAGTACCTATCTATTATTTTCATACATCATCATCAGCTCTTTCTGTGTCATCTAACAACATGAATTTGCAGTATGTTAGACATACAACATTTTTTCATTACACACAAGAAGGAAGGTACGAAGCTACAAAATCACTTCTATTGAGGAACTTATTGAATACTGCAAGTTGATTGTGATCATCTGTCATTTGGTCGCTGAGTCAACATTTGAGCAACCTGGCAAATTTTACTAGAATACTATGAGGCGCAAGTTTTGGTGCAGCTAAACATAGATATTTTAGTTTCCCATAGACCCACCTGTAAATTCTCCATTTAAATTAGTTTTCAATATTCAGTAGATTGTCCAGTAGAAGCCCTCATTGACTCTGCACACTCTTCCTTTCACTGAAAAAGAATTAACTAAGAATATCAGTTGAAATACTTAACTCAAAATTTTACAGTGACTTATTTTGCCTTTATCACTTTATTCAGTGAAATTACAGAATTACCAAAAATACATACAGAAAATTAACATAGCATTATACCTATTTTTATAGGTAAAGGTTGTGAGGGGTAAATAAAATCAGGTTCTACTGAAACAAATCTAATAAAAACACATTTTCTGTGGGTGTTACAGGCTATAATTAACCAAATGAATACATAGTAATAATAAATTAGCCATAGACCTAACCTAACAGAAGAATACTTTTGTTTCTATCAGCACCAACTACCGTGAAATAAACCATACAAAATGCAATCTTACCTTTCGGCATTTATTTGTTTTCCTAGCAAATTCCTTAATTATAATCTCAAAAGATCTGCACATCACCCACAAGTACCGCTGGTATAAACAAAGAGTGTAGTAAACAGTGTTATTATGATTTTAACCCAAAGAACGTACAATCACGTTAGAAGCATCCCGCCGCTATGGTTAGAACTTAGAAGGCGATTGTGCTCAGTCAGACCAATGTTGTTGTGTGTCAATACCAAGTACATACAGTCTGAAATCAGCTGAAATTACAACCATCACTTAGGTATGACTGTGGTTTGTTTCTCAGACCAAATATAATATCTAGTATTTGATTCCTCTGAGGGTTTGTTTGTTACCTCTACATTGTCAAAGTTGTCAAAACAAAAATAATATGGTCATAATAAAAAGTACATTCTATGCTCTTTGCAGCGGTAGTTCCAAAGTCTACCACTAGATGGCATTAGAATAGCCAGTGTTTGTTTTACAGGCTGTTAGGGTCACAGGTTCACCGCCGAAATTAAAGTTGAGACGTTGGTATCGAAAAGATATATTGAGACAATAAAGTAAAAGGAATAAAATAGAAAGATAAAACTAAAAACAAAACACCAAGAAAAATATAACACAACAGTGATAACTTATGTCAAATTCAAAAAATATACAAAAGGAACGTGGGTATGGAAAATGAGCCTACAGCCAACACAGACCATGGCTCTACCTGCGGCTTTCGCTTATCACTACCAGGGTAAATTATTAATGCTTATGCTGCACGTTATATAACAATGTACTATGTACCAGAATCTTATTTATATATATTTATTTAGTACGTAAGTTGTTGGTGTTTCTTAAGTAAATAAATAAAAATTAAAAAGTTGTTCCTCTATTCTACAAAAACAAGCCAAACAACTTCGATTCTTTATAAAATAAATATTATTAGTATCACTTTATGAAAATAAATAAATATAAAAGATAATTTAATAAAAAATGATAAGACAGAATTTATTTATAAAAAAAAAACAATAAGGCTTACAATAAATTATCAAGCAATTCATTGTGAAAATCTTGTGCGGCATTAGCGACATCTCACAACAACAAAAGAAACTATTTTAAGCAGTCTGATGGTTGCCAAATAATTTCCCTAGTACATAATATGTATACTAGATACATAAGTTGTACTGTAGGCAGTATACACATACTAATTCCATTATTTAGACACATATTACAGTACATGAGTCTACGCATTAGCAGAAATAGCTAAATCTCTTAAACATGCACTTGATTGTTCCACAATACACAGAATGATATGAAAGAAACTTATCTACAGTCGGTGTGCTGTTAGCCAATTTAACACATTGATCACACAAATGGGGAATTATTTCACAACCATCTGGCAGCTCAAAATAGTTTCTTATACTGTTGTGAGATGTCGCTAGATAAACTTCCATTTTGTCAGTTTTCATTAAATACGCTTTTACTTACTTTTTTTGGCAAAGTGATACTGATAATAATGATTTTATTTAAAAATCGAAGCACTATTTAATTTACTGCTAATAGTGATAAGCGAAAGCCGCAGGTCCGTAAAGCCATGCACTACAAAAAAAAACATCCACTGGCAGGCTATCAGAATGCCATTCAGTGGTAGATTTTTGAACTACCGCTCGATAATACACCAAAAACATTAGAACGGAAATAATGGTCGAAAATTATTACGATTAAGATTAAGGCGTTCATTCACTATCAGTGATATACCTACTTTTATGTAGGTTTTTGAATCGAACTATCGAAGATAATCGTTCGATAATTTTATAGGTATTTATTATTATTGGCACACATCCGCCACATCCGAAATAATAGGTAATACATGTTATAAAATGAGCATGAATAAGCATAATTTTATATAATCACCTACATATTATATTTATAAACGCGCCGACTGTAGTGGAAGATTAAATGCAGACCACAGCTGCACAAGCCAAATAAAACTTAAGTTGTGTAGTACCTTTAGTCTTTAATTTTCCTATCGAAATATTACAACTTATCAAATATAATCTCAAAGTTTAACACTCACCACTAAGTACAAAAAAAGACGAACAAAGTGGGACTTCTTAAAAAAAAAGCACAAATTGTATGGACCCACTAAAGTGGAATTCGATGTACTTTTGGATTCAAATTGTCACTTTTACTCCCAATTTGACAGATTGGATCCAGTGTTATACGCAGTAAGGGACAGAAAACATTTTCCCTTACTATCCTTCCTTACGCTCCCTTAAACTCCTCCTCGGGTTGTTAGGTTCGCAAGAGACAATGTTTTTAATTTTTTCTGTTATGGAAATCAGAAAATACATACATACACTTCACGCCTGTCTCCCAGAGGGGTAGGTAGAGACTACAGATCTCCATTTGTCACGGTCCTGACATACCCCTTTGGCTTCATCTACATTCATACATATTTTCATACATGACCTTCGGTTTCGAGTACTTTTCACGCCACCTTCGGCCAGGACATCACCAATCTGGTCTGTATATGTCCTTCTGGGGGACCTCTACTCATGATGCTAGGTACTAGAAATTTCCAGGCTAATCATAATTTTTTGGTCACAACTTTCTTTCATCCATAGCGTCACTTTGGCAGTTTGGATCCTACTATACCCTGCCTGCTATGTAGGGAGGAACAAAAGACACTAATCTTTTGCTCTTCCAAACGTCTGTGTTTTTCATGACCTTTGTAGTCCTTTTATCCTAAACGACTGTTTGCGATTCTAACGTTACCCGTGGTAATTTTTGGAACTACAGTTTATCTGATTAGAAATCTGTCGGCAACGTAGAGAACACCTTTGCTTCAGTTGAGTTGAGTTGCTCTATGGTTGATTTATAACCTATAAATTACGTCCCTAGTATATAATTTGTAAAATACTTCGTTTTATTGGCATTACTATTGTACAAGAGAATTGTTCTTTATTAAATATTTTGAATTTTCAATAAACTTCAACAGATTCAAGAGAGTACTTACACATTATTTTATTGTGGTGTTTCTAATGCCGGAATATTTGTATCTTGAAGTTGAATTGTAAGTATAACACATTGTTGGTTTATTTAACAGGTCATCCGTCTAATGATTACTTACAACATGTAACACGTACATTCATCTGGCATATCGTTTCTTACAAATAAGAAGTAGGTATTTGTCATTAATTAGTCTTATGCCTTCGCTCTGTTCTATACCAAGAAGAATGAATAAGTAGGTACAATAGGTAGGCATAGGCACTTGTCAAGAGTCTTTCTAGGCTAATTAGGTACTGGGTAAATGGGGAATTACAAAAATGAACGACATTCTGTAATAATTGGTTGAAATCTACATGTTATAAGTACCTACCAAATCTTTAAATGGCACCTGTAGGTAACCCTATGTTTCCAACTGGGATATTCCCACCCACTTTTCCACCACTGTGATTCCTGTTAGAGCCAGGATCTACAGCAGCATCCAGAATAGACAAGAGCTCAATCAGTGACGTCTGGGCTAGATCCCGAGGGGCCCTAGCCTTCTGTCTTGGATCCCACATATTATTAAACTAAAGACGGTATAGAAATAAGAAGAAGTAATATATATATGCGCTGCATTGCAATGCATACATACAATTTTTTTTTGACTTCCCTAATCTAAATAGTGGGAGACAGCATTATTACAAACGAGGCACAAATTGCCTTTAGGGAGAGCACCACGGGTGAATGCGGAGGACTAAACCTAGCGGGGCTGATGTTCTAACCTACTGCTAAGGCTCTATCAGCTATTTATTATTTTTCCAATAATATTGTTCAGTAAATCGTCTAAATGTTTCCAACAGCCAAACATTTACAATAACAATTGATGTGGCTAGTGGTGTGGTCAGTTGTACAATAGGTTACATCAGGTCAGACATGTAGAGGCAACCAGCAGAGCAAGTGAAGTGAGTGGAGCTTGTGTCATTTACAGAATTTACACAAGTTTTAGTTATTTTGTATTTGCTGCTCATTGTATAATTTCAAATGTGTGTTTGCATTTTTTATTTTTTTATCACTATGATCAAGTGTTTGATCACCATCCTGCCTGATGTTAAGCAGCATGTTGCTGTTCTGTTGATTTCTTATGACTTAGGCTGGTATTCAGAGTTGTTGCTTCGGAGTTTTCTCTAAAGCGCGTCTCAGCTGAGTGTGAACTCGGATCTCACTGAGTAATCTCAAGCGTCTTGTATTCAGAGTAATTTTTGTATGTTTTCTTAGCTGAGCTTGATCTTACTGAGCTAAGTATTAGATTGATGTCCATAACCTAAAAGTTCATTCTATAACTGACAATTATTCATCAATTACTGTCAGTTCTCTAGTCCTTTACTTCAGTTATCAATCCAAATTCTAGAAAATAAGGAAATAAACTGGCAATAAAATAAATAAATAAACTGTTAAACGGTACACCACAGAATTAATGAATTGAATTGAAATTCGAATGCTTATTGCCATAGATCAAACTGTTTTCAAACCTATGCCAAGATCGACCTGCAAACCCGATTTCTAGGCTCAAGTCTCAGCTCAGACATGACCGATTCTCAACTGTGAATACAAATTCTTTGCTGAGACTGAGATTACAATGCATTTTACAGTTCTAAGACTTAGACCGACTTCGTCTTACGACTCTGAATACCAGCCTTAGTATGTTGCTCATTAATTAATACAATAATTCAAATTCAGTCACTTGGTTAAATACTATCATCCTACTTTCCTGATGGAACTCGTATAACTTGTTGCAAGATTGCTTACAATGGTAGTTGAGGAACTGACCAGAACATGACCTAGGGTGAACCAAAGCTGCCAGATGATTAGAAACATCATAATAAACCAGCTGTGGAAAGAGTGTATATGGTTATACAATGTATAGTCCATTAGCTTTTAAAATATAATTACTTCACAGCCTATCATGTTGTAGTTCTGCATCACTCACATCACACACGAGTGATGTACGAAGTACAAAATAACGGGTCTGCAAGTATATGTATTCTAGAAGCTAATGCACTGTACATGTTGGGTACAGCGGTGAGGAGTTGAGCGCGCTGGAGGTTCGGCGACGGGCGGAGGCGGCGCTGAGGAGCGCGTGGGGGGCGGCGGGGGCGGGCGCGCCGCTGGACGTGGTGCGCGGGGCGGGGGCGCGCGGCCGCGGCGCCGTGCTGCGCGTGCCGGCGCCGCACTACCGGCGGGCGCGCGCCGCGCTGGTGCTGGCGGGCGCCCGGGTGCGCGCCGCCGCCGCCTCGCCGCTCTCTCTGCTGCAATAACGTGTGGCTGTTGCAGACCGCTGTGACATGTCTCGCGAGGGAGTACTGGAGCTCCGCAGCGGCCCGGAGGGGAAGGACGCCGTGCTGATTGTGTCGCCGGCCCTACTGGCCGAGCCCAGTACCATCTCTTTGCCCGAGCCACCCAGCCAGCCAGGTTTGCTGCTTCCGGATGGATCTATAAATTGGAGTTGCCCGTGCCTCGGTGGCATGGCGGCAGGCCCCTGCGGTGGACAGTTCCGTGAAGCGTTCTCCTGTTTCCACTACAGGTAAGTCTTCTCTTAGTGCCTATTTTGTTGACAGATTATTGATTCAGTCTCAACCCATTTGTTAACCCCCCACGCAAAAAAGTGTTATAAGCTTGACGTGTCTGGCTGTGGCATCATAACTCTAGAACTAATAAACGTATTACACATTACTTTTTAGTAAATAATATGTCCAAGTGGGGTATAAGCGGCTAATTTGTTTTAAACTATCTATTGCTGATGCGCCCAATCATTATTATTATATTATACATTACATAGTACTTATAAAACATAGTCGCTTCCCGCTGTCTGTCCCTTTGTATGCTTAGTTTTTTAAAAGTACGCAACGGATTTTTATGCGGTATTCTTTTGAATATACAGGAGTTTTTGAGGAAGGTTTTTATGTATAATACATGCATATAATACCACAGGAATACTGGCAAAACAACGTTTGCAGGGTCAGCTAGTAATTGTATAAAATATAAGGGTTCCCTATTTATACCGAAACCTGATTCGCCGATTTCTTAATCATAGCTCGAAAAATGAAGTGACGTGCGTGTCTCTAAATCCAATATGGCTGACATTTAAATAAGCTGTTTTAACATACATAAATTGTCTGTTTCAGTGAGGCCGAACCGAAAGGTAGCGAATGTTTTGAGAAGTTCAGCGTAATGCAAGATTGCATGTCTCGATACCCCGAGCTGTACGGGCGTGACGAGGAGGAGGGCGCGGCGTCCGAAGGGGGCGAGGCGCTGGCAGCCGCCGCGGGGGACGCGGGGGCGAGCGCGGGGGAGAGCGCGGGGGCCGCGGGGAGCGCGGGGAGCGACGCAGCGCACTCGCCGCAAGCGAAGCCGGCAGACTAGCCCTAGGCAGCAGCGTTTGCAGTCACGAACTACCCACGAACACATGTTTCAGAACAACGCCCACCAATTTAACGTGCAATATTGAAATAAGTATTATAGGGTATGGCTCTTAACAATTAAAAGACAAGGCTTTTATATTTAAAAAAAAACTCGATTTAATTGTGCTCAAATGGAAAATCGGAAACAATCAAGAACATTGCACATTAGTCTAGTTTGTTTGGATAGCGTGTGCGAACTTTCATTTGATTGTTTTAAACAAGCTTTTTTTAAGTAAAAGCGGATGTATTTCCATTTGAAGCTCATTTAAAATAATTGTTTGATGCATAAACTGACTAAATGACAAATATGATGCCATTTCCCTATTTTAAAGCACCTACTTATATGTACATTTGACGTTTCGTTTGTGTAAGTTATGTTAAGGAGGTAATAATACACTACACTGATTCAGAGTCAGAATGTTGTCGGGTCTGAAGAGCTGGCATCTCAACACATTCACACGATGCGTTTGTGTAGTGTCTGTATACACGAGCGGCGTGACATAATCACTTTTTATAAGTGCCGAGTGTTTGGTATCATTTTCCAAGGTCATTAATAGTATGCATTTATTTTTGTTTAGCCGGCAATGTTATATGTATTATGTAGACATGCAGTACCATGTATGTGAGGGAATGATTTATCACCCAAATAAAATATTAGTTAAGACTGGCAAAGCGGAATCTTCATGTACTTATTGTTGGACTTGGCTGTAACTCACATTTATGCTTACTAACAGGTGATCTTGATATATATCTGTACCTACTTTAAAGTCTCATGTGTATCATTGAAAGTTGTAGTAAGTATAATAATCGAGGACGCTAATTAGGCATTTAGCCGCCCTGATATAGGGACTCTGGACCAGTTAGTGTTATAGCCCTTTAACTATCAATTTGTTGAATGACTAATGCATATTAATGTAATAAGATTTGTGTGTTCCTTTGGAATGGACTAAACCTTGGTATCTTGGGCCCAAATCGGATCAGTGGTTGGTAAATATGTAATTTAAGGTGAATTTGACTTATGTTGAAAAAACCGGGGGATAATGGTTAACGCGTTATATTTTGATTGAAAGTAAAATAACATATCGTCAAGACAATTACATACTACGAATATGTATTTACCTAGCAGTAATTACTTTGATGTGCCGAAATTTTGTTTGTAATTTAATGACACGTAGAATTGCACCTACCTATTGACACAATACCTATTGACATAATATAAGTTTAACTATAGATGGACAAGAGCAATTTCTTCTTAATTGTTGGAATTGGTGGTGCGTTTATATTGTGTGTTTGAAACATGTTTTGCAGAGCGAGTGCAAACTTTAGTTAGGTAATAGAGATAAGTAGAACTACACACTATACACGTTTGCATGTGTATGTTGCAGTTTATGAAAGGCCGTACTCACCTCGTTAGATATGTCAATAATCTAATAAAATTGTGTCTGTAATAAGCGCTTAGAATATGTAGTTGATAATGTGTTACCTACGTCTACTTACAAGAACAAATAAATAATTGGAATGTTCGACCACTGTTTAATTTTCATCTTGCGAAGATGCCCCACTGCCCTTTACCTTCTGTTCACGGTCACACGTCATAATATGTTATTGCTAGCCGACAATCAACCGATGCCAAAACGGTAACCGAAACGGGAAGAGGCTGTTCTGACATCGGTGGGACGAGAACAGAACCGATGGCTGGGCCATGTTGCATTTTCAATGTTTTCTTATACAAAAAGTTTATAAAAAAATAAATAACGTTTACATGTGGCCCGCTATTCTGACGGCAGGATGGCTGGACTACGTGAATTTAAGTTACTTTAAAAGGGGGAAAACCCCTAGGTGCCAATCAGGTGGCATCTAGTTAGTACCTTCGCAAAATATGTTTTTTCACACTAGCCCCATTGACATTAAAGTTAGGTAGTTAAGCCATTTTATTAAAAACACCTCAACGACTACTTTTTTTTAAAATGGGTACAACGCATTTACGTTTCTTTACATTAATAGATAGTTCCTACATTTCCGTACCAAATCGCAAAACCATCTATCTACCTAGGTAGGGTATAGTGAGAATAAATGGCATTCACATGTGGTCTGTCATACTGACCTCATAATGGCTGGAGCACGTGGAGTTGAGCCAAGTTATTGCACCTTTATGGGGGAAAACAGGTGTTCGAAACTGCTCAGTTTTTCCGTCACAAATTCAGGTTATCATCTATGTCAAGGCACGTTCAAGAAACAGAACTGGCGCCCCCTCATAAATCTAAAACTTTTTCACATAAACGTATCAAAATTGGCTCATACGTAATGTGAGACTTGCGAGATACATAATATATGTTCTAAATTTCATAAGATTATCTGAAACAGTTATTTAGATATTAATAAAAAAAAAGTCTAAAATCCTCATTATACCTACTCATTGACCTATAGAACAAATCTCTAACCCAGTTCCAGAAGACCTAGAGAGTTAAAATGCTGGTATGCAGATAGGTAATTAGAGGAATACAAAGGAATAAATGAAAAACCGACAATTTTTAAATAATACAAGAAAATATAGAAATCTAGCGGCCCGTCCCGGCTTCGCACGGGTAGACATAAATAGATACAGATATTTAAGTTAAAAGCATTCTTAATTAAAACGTCCATGAATCAATAAATTAGAAAAAAAAAGTATGCTTATCTTAAAGCCTCTGTACACTACGTCGGCTGTGGTATTTGTAGGTGGCAACAAAACGTATTAATTTTCAGAAGATCCTACTCTAGAAGGTGCCACATGAAATTGTCCGTGGAAAAGCACCCTTTCATTAAGTTGATATGAACTATGGAAAAAGTTTCTCCCTGGGATTTATTTATTGTTAGGGCAAACGATATCTTTACAGGGAACTATTAAAAGATATAGGCAAATCAGTTGGTACCTATTATCTCTTAATTCTTTGATCAATAGTCAATATTGGGAGGGCCTTAACAGAATAACAGGCGTACTTTTTTGAATTTTAGTTCGTGAAGTGGTTAGCTGGCAGGGTTGAGGGAATTTAAACATGCCTGTGGTTAACCCATTAGCACCCACTGTACTCGGAGACTGACAAGTTATTTTAAACTCTATTACTTGGTAATAAAAATCAAAATCAATTAAAGAGTGAGTATTCTTCTGGGCATTAATGGGTTAATGCACTGTATGTTGGATGTTGCACACGGTATCAACAAATTTGTAACATTTAAAATCACCTGGTACTTTATCAATAATAATTTTGTTTATCCCATAATGGTGCACTCCCTTCTCCCGTAGTGATTCTCTCTAGTTGAGTTAGTTACTCGATGTTCTAGCCATGTTCATGATGTCTTTTGAATGAATTGTCCTATTTCAATAATTCAAATAGTAATCATGTGGTATTGAGACTAAATTATTAATTCGGATAAAAACTTATAAATGGTATGAATGACACGGTCCGATTTTGATCGGCATTTCTATCAACTTGTTTAATGTAAAAAAGATACAGTAACTCATTCAATCAATACACTTCAAGCCTTTTAATCCTAAAGAAAGCAAGTGTCTCTGCCTACTCCGGCAGAGAGGAAGAAAATCGCCAAAGCAAATGCCCACGGCTCACCAAGCGTATTTAAACCAACGTGACAGGGGGTGAGCCCATCGTCAATAAAGGGTTTACACACCTTGTGGTGTGCGGGTTTCATCACGATATTGTCCTTCACCGTTCAAGCGTCGCGTTGCGTACATAAGCTCTGAAAAAGAGTCCCATTGGTACATGTCCAGAAGCCGGACTCGAACCCGCGACCTCACGGTTACAAGTAAAGTATCCGACCAACTGGACCAAACACGCTATTCAATCGTTTTATATTTATAAAGTCTACTTTTAGTTTTGAATTTATCCTTTTAAAAGGACCCACAGCGTTACGAGGATGTATTTACCAACAAAAAGTCCAATCCCCAATATCCAATTAAAAACATAAATGAAATGAGAGCCAAGTTCAAAAGAAGTTTAACTCAATTAATATAATATTTAAGTTGAATGTTTAATGATTTAATATGTTATAATTGTACCTAATTATATCATGTTGCATTTTGCTTGCATGAGAAGGGCAAAAATGCGGAATGGACACTTAAGCACTTAACATCTTTTGCCACTTTGTAATTTACCTGTAAATCAATAATTGAAATGAAAAAGGTAGTGTTACGCTCCGGCCAACATTAAAATCTAATTACCCCATTACCAATAAACACTTGCACTTCCTGATCCACAGCGGAAAGGGAAGAGCAAGAGCTCGGCCAAGGCTAGTGAGGCTCGATCCGTCCCAGGTCCGGCTCTGGCAACCATGGCGCTGGTGCCGCAAATTGTGTCTTCTGCCCCGCACTACCCTAACCAGTGGGATTAAGGTCCAGCGCTAAGGCAGGACGAAGAAGTCGGAGTGACGAAGCCGACCTGACCAGGTCTCAGTCTCTGCCCCGTTAACCGTAAACAGTCTCGGCTCAAAAAGCCGACTAAACTGCGCATCCCGAACTCATCGGCCGTCGTCATCACGTTTAGGTTCGGGTTAGGTTAGCGTGGCCAGTCCGTGATCAGGTGCAGAACAGTCTCCGGGGTTGTACCGTCGCAGGGGCATGCCTCGGCGTCCTTCAGGTGGAATCTCTTTAAATACGCCGAGAAGCCCCCATGGCCGCTTACAAGTTGCGCCGTGTGATTGTTCATCTTAATCTTTCGGAGCACCTTGTAAGCGGTATCGACGTTCACTAAAAACCAATTTAGTGTTCTGCCCTGTTTCGCTCTGCTCGTATCGATCCTGCCACACGCGGGTAGTTTCCCGGCGAATGGCTCTTCTCGCCATTGAGATAGGGATGCTGGCATATCGGGGGGTCTCCTTTTTAGTTAATGCCGCTTTATTGGCCAGTTCATCCGCTCTCTCGTTGCCGGGAAAACCCACGTGTGCCTTGATCCACACGAACATCACGTTTATCCCGGACCGCTCCGCTCTGTCCAGGTCCTCCCTTACACGGACGGTCAGAAGGTGAGTGGGGTTTGTTTGCCCTATGGATTCAAGGGAAGATCGTGAGTCGCTGAGGATGATCGAGAGTGAGTCTCCGGGTTCTTCACCTCGAGTATCATCCTCAGCGCCTCGATGACCGCCCACATCTCGGCCTGGTACACTGAATTGTAGTTCTCCAGTCTGAAGAGCCAATCCCTCCCCAAACCTGAGTTAGGTTCGGGTTATGTTAGGTTAGGTTCGGGTTAGGTTAGGTTAGGTTAGGTACGGGTTAGGTTAGGTTAGGTTCGGGTTAGGTTAGGTTCGGGTTGGGTTAGGTTAGGTTAGGTTAGGTTAGGTTAGGTTAGGTTAGGTTAGGTTAGGTTAGGTTAGGTTCGGTTAGGTCAGGTTAGGTTAGGTTAGGTTAGGTTAGGTTAGGTTAGGTTAGGTTAGGTTAGGTTAGGTTAGGTTAGGTTAGGTTAGGTTAGGTTAGGTTAGGTTTTGTTAGGTTAGGTTAGGTTAGGTTAGGTTAGGTTAGGTTAGGTTAGGTTCGGTTAGGTTAGGTTAGGTTAGGTTAGGTTAGGTTAGGTTAGGTTAGGTTAGGTTAGGTTAGGTTAGGTTAGGTTAGGTTAGGTTAGGGTAGGTTAGGTTAGATTAGGTTAGGTTAGGTTAGGTTAGGTTAGGTTAGGTTAGGTTAGGTTAGGGTGGGGTGCGAAGTCAGATCGCCTCCTCGTGTGCCTGACTGTTATTGGGTACCTCCTCGCGGGGGTAGCCCTTTAGCAGTCGGGCCGGCGCACCCTGGGCAACGGAAGAATGTGCATCAGTCGTCGGCTCGCGCTGGCGGCCCATGCCATTCTGACGGCCGAGAATCTGACACCATCGTCGCTCCGGGCCCCCTCTGCTCTATCAGATGGCTCCCCTGGAGCGGCAAGGACAGGGCCTTCGGAGTCCCGTCCGCCCTGTCACACATCGTAACCCCTGTGGGATTCCTCCCCAGGGACCGAGGGTCTGGTCGACAACGTCCGGACTGCGAGGAGTCAACCTCTATAAAAAATCCCCAATTCCACACGCTGGGAAACCGTGGCGTGTGGATGCTCTCCGGAGCGGCAGCAGGGCACAGCTGTCTCTAGCGGCCCCGGTCCTACAGCGGTCACTGTAGGAAACGTTATAATGGTCGGTTCTAAGTCACAAAATATTCCCCGGGTGGGTCCCGTCCGCAAGGACGGGGAATCCCACACCACCCCGAAAGGGGTGGTCTGCCCCCAGTGTACGGGGGGGGCAAACCACCATTGTGCGCCTTGCGCACATCGGCCGAACGACCCGGCTAGCCACCGGCGCCGTGGGGTTTTGGGGCCCCACGGTGTTAAATGTGCTACCCAAGCACAGCTTGCGATCGCCGACTCGGACGACGTCTCGAGCGACGCGGCGGGGAGCGACGTCATGTCCCGCGACTCCGGGGAGTCCACCCCGGAGCCTGGCAAGGCGCGGCGCAAGCGAGCGCGCGCCCCCTCCTCTGTCTCGGTCCATCTCTCGGACCTGGAGACAAGCCAGGGGGAAGAGGAGGAAGCGCCGGCAGAGCTCCCAAAGCGAGGAAGAGGGCGGCCCCCCACCCACGGGGAGTACATCGGCCTGGGCAAGGCTCGCGCCGAGGCCCAGGCCGCCCGAAGGGAGGCCCTCGCAAAAGAGGCCTCCCCGCCCCCCAACCCGGTTGTAAGCGTTAAACGCGAGAGGGCCCCGCAGAGTGCCCTTAAGGAAGCCCGACCGGCACCCGCCGGGATGACCTCCGCCGACCTCCACCATAAGGTGGAGGAGAACGTGCAGGTCATCTTTGACGTTGCCGCAAAATCGGGCAACCTTAAGGGCACCTTCCAGAGGGCCCTCAAGGACGCGGCGGGCTTCCTGCTGGAAGCCCTGGAGGAATACGCGACGCGTACCCCCACTGATGAGGTGCGCGTCATGGAGCGGGCCCGGCGGACCCTTCAGGCGGAGCTGGACCGGGAGAAGGCCGACAAGGCCGCGATCCTGGTCCAGCTGCAGGAGCTCCGCCTGGAGGTACAGACGCTGAAGACCGGCTCCATGGCCACGGCCCCCCCCACCTGGACTCGACAGACCCGCACTGGAGGAGCTCACACGCTCCATCATCGTCCAGTGCGGGTCCATAATGAACGCGCGGCTGGAGGCGCTGGAAGAGCGCCTCCTACCGGCCAAGGCGACGCGCCCGCCGCTAGCGGCAGACGCCAGGGCGGCAGCGGTGAGCGCTGCTCCCCACTCCGGGCCTCAGCTTCATAAGGGGAAGGGGAAGGGGAAGGGCAAGTCCTCTGCCCCTCGCCCAACCCCGATCCCCGCACCAGTTGCTCCGTCCCCGCAGCCTGGACCGTCGGTCCCGGCTGCTCCGGAAACGCCATGGGTGGAGGTAGTCAAGCGCGGCAAGCGCTCGGGCGCCAAGCCGCCACCTCCCCCAAAGCCCAAGCGGAAGCCGAAGGCGGTTGCGCCGCCGCCCAAGGCCACTAAAAAGAAGAAGGGCGTCGCCCCGGCGTCCCTCCGCGTCCCGCGCACAGTGGCGGTCTCACTGAGCCTCGTGCCGGGCGTGGAGGAGGAGGGCGACACATGGTCCCTAATCCTGTCCGAGGCTCGCGAGAAGATCTCTCTCGCGAGCCTCGGCATCATGGAAATGCGGTTTCGTCGTGCGCGAACCGGGGCGCGGCTCCTGGAGCTCCCCGGAACCGCTGACGAAACCGCCGCCAAGGCGGACGCCCTGGCGGTCCGTCTGCGAGAGGTCCTCCCCGCGGACGTGGTGAGGGTGTCCAGGCCCGCCAAGTGCGCAGAGATGCGCCTTGCGGACCTGGACGACTCAGTCACGTCCGAGGACGTCGTCGCTGCCGTGGCCGCGACGAGTGGCTGCGCCCCCGCCTCCGTCACCGTGGGGCGCATCACAGAGGCGAAAAATGGTCCCTCTCGGACCGTGTGGGTCCGCTGCCCGGTGGCGGCGGCCAAGGCCCTGGGCCGGTCGGGCTACTTGTCCGTGGGCTGGTCCAGGGCCCGCGTGACTATCCTCGAGGGGAGGCCGATGCGCTGCATGCGCTGCCTCCAGCCGGGCCACGCACGGGCGACGTGCACGTCGCCCATCGACCGCACCGACCACTGCTTCAGGTGCGGTCAGCCCGGCCACAAGGTGCGCGCATGCAGCGCATCGGAGGCTCACTGCCCCCTCTGTGCCGCGGCCAATAATCCCGCCGGCCACAGAGTGGGGGCAAAGTCGTGCGCGGCGGCGGGCCCACTGCGAGGGGCCAGGAAGAGGATGGGCCCTGTGGCCCCGACACCAGCGCCGAGATCAGGGGCCTCCGTTCCCATGGAGGCCCAAGAAGAGGCGACATCGGCGGACCCGCCTCGGGTGCGTCGCCGCGGTGGTCAGACCGAGTGACCGCCGCGGAAGCCCTGCAGTTCCGGGCGTAAGAATAGGGCTGCGGTTCTCCCTTGCCTGTCGTAAGAGGCGACTATAAGGGCACTGGGGGGTCGGTCGCGCGCAAGGCGGGGGCCTGCGCGCGAACTCCACCGACCTCCCCATCGAGGGCGACGGTGCCACGTGACTTCGGCCCCGTCGCCTCACTTTTGAGTCTTTCGCGGGGAGGGCCACAAGCCCCTCCCCGCAGGGCAGCGGGCCCGCCTCTTTACAGCGGGCCCTGCGCGGCCGGTGTCCCCCTGAAGTTGTGCTCTAGGGTGTTCCGGGGGCCCCGGCTCTTTCGCGCAGAGAAGTCACCGGGGGGTTTTAGTGGAATCACCACATAACCCCGTCTTTTATAGTATTTGAATATATATATATATATATATATAAAAAAAAAACAAAAAGTTTTTTTTTTAGTTTTTTTTTTATTTTTTTTTTATTGTTATATTGGTTAGGTTAGGTTGTATTAGGTTAGGTTATAGGTTTGGGGTGCGAAGTCAGATCGCCTCCTCGTGTGCCTGACTGTTATTGGGTACCTCCTCGCGGGGGTAGCCCTTTAGCAGTCGGGCCGGCGCACCCGGGGCAACGGCAGAATGTGCATCAGTCGTCGGCTCGCGCTGGCGGCCCATGCCATTCTGACGGCCGAGAATCTGACACCATCGTCGCTCCGGCCCCCCTCTGCTCTATCAGAGGGCTCCCCTGGAGCGGCAAGGACAGGGCCTTCGGAGTCCCGTCCGCCCTGTCACACCTCGTAACCCCTGTGGGATTCCTCCCCAGGGACCGAGGGTCTGGTCGACAACGTCCGGACTGCGAGGAGTCACCCTCTATAAAAAATCCCCAATTCCACACGCTGGGAAACCGTGGCGTGTGGATGCTCTCCGGAGCGGCAGCAGGGCACAGCTGTCACTAGCGGCCCCGGTCCTACAGCGGTCACTGTAGGAAACGTTACAATGGTTGGTTCTCGCACAGATGGTATTCCCCGGGTGGGTCCCGTCCGCAAGGACGGGGAATCCCACACCACCCCGCAAGGGGTGGTCTGCCCCCAGTGTACGGGGGGGGCAAACCACCATTCGGCGCAATGCGCCCACCGGCTGAACGACCCGGCTAGCCACCGGCGCCGTGGGGTTTTGGGGCCCCACGGTGTTAAATGTGCTACCCAAGCACAGCGTGACTCGGACGACGTTTCGAGTGACGCGGGGAGCGAGTCCGCTCCGGAGCCTGGCAAGGCCCGACGCAAGCGCGCGCGCGCCCCCTCCTCTCTCTCGGTCCCACTCTCGGACCTGGAGAGCAGCCAGGGGGAGGAGGAGGAAGCGCCGGCGGAGGCCCCAAAGCGAGGGAGAGGGCGGCCCCCCACCCACGGGGAGTACATCGGCCTAGGCAAGGCTCGCGCCGAGGCCCAGGCCGCCCGAAGGGAGGCCCTCGCTAAAGAGGCCTCCCTGACCCCCCCAGTTGTTCCCGCGCAGCAGAAGCGCGAAAGGGCCCCACCAAGTGCCCTGAGAGAAGCCCGAGCGGCGGCACCCGGCGAGATGACCTCCGCCGACCTCCACCAGAGGGTGGAGGAGAATGTGGGGGTTATCCTCGACGTTGCCGCCAGATCGGGCAACTTGAAGGGCACTTTTGTGAAGGCCCTCAAGGACGCGGCGGGGCTCCTTCAGGGGGCCCTGGAAGAGTTCGCTATGCGCACCCCTACAGAAGAGGTGCGCATCCTTTTCAAGGCGAACCGGTCCCTCCAGGCGGAGCTCCAGAGGGAGAAAGAAGACAAGGCGGCCGTCTTGGCCCAACTTCAAGAGCTCCGCCTTAAGGCGGGGCCGACAGGGACCGGCCCCAGGGCCCCCGCGCAGGAACCCGCGCAAGAGTTAAATAGACACGCACTGGAGGAGCTGACGCGCTCAATCGTCGCCCAGTGCGGGTCAATGATGAACGCCCGGCTGGAGGCGCTGGAGGAGCGCCTCCTACCGGCTAAAAGGGCCCGTCCGCCGCTGGCAGCCGACGTCCAGGCTGCAGCGGCAAGCGCTGTCGCCCACACCGGGCCTCAGCCGCAGAAGGGTAAGGGGAAGGGGAAGGGGAAGGGCAAACCTTCTGCCCCCCGCCCAACCCCGACCCCCGCGCCGACTGGGTCTTCTCCGCAGCCTGGACCGTCGGTCCCGGCTGCCAGCATGCCGCAGTCCAACCCGGATATACCATGGGTGGAGGTGGTCAAGCGCGGCAAGCGCTCGGGCGCCAAGCCGCCACCTCCCCCAAAGACCAAGCCGAAGCCGAAGGCGGTTGCGCCGCCGCCCAAGGCCAACCAAAAGAAGAAGGGTGTCGCCCCGGCGTCCCTCCGCGTCCCGCGCACAGTGGCGGTGTCACTGAGCCTCGTGCCGGGCGTGGAGGAGGAGAGCGACACCTGGATAAAGGTGCTGACCGAGGCTCGCGACAAGATATCGCTCGCGAGCCTCGGCATATATGACTTAAGATTTCGCCGGGCGAGGGCCGGGGGGCGGCTTCTAGAGCTCCCCGGCACCGCCGAAGAGATAGTGGCCAAGGCGGACGCCTTGATCGGCCGCCTCCGGGAGGTGCTGTCCCCGGAGGTGGTGAGGGTGTCCAGGCCCGTCAAGTGCGCGGAGCTGCGCTTGGCGGACCTGGACGACTCGGTGACGGCAGACGAGATCGTCGCCGCCGTGGCTGAGGCAGGTGGTTGCGCCTCCGTTTCCATCACGGTGGGGCGCACCGCGGAGGCGGCTGTCAGAGGCCGCTCCCGGACCGTTTGGGTCCGCTGCCCCGTCGCGGCGGCCAAGGCCCTGGGCCGGGCGGGTCACTTGCCCGTGGGCTGGTCCAGGGCCAGAGTGACGTTATTGGAGGGACGCCCGATGCGCTGCATGCGCTGCCTTGAGCCGGGCCACGCACCGGCGACGTGCTCGTCGCTCGTGGACCGCACCGGTCACTGCTTCCGGTGCGGTCAGCCCGGCCACAGGGTGCGTGATTGCAGCGCATCAGAGGCCCACTGCCCCCTATGTGCCGCGGCCAACAAGCCCGCCGGCCACAGGGTGGGGGCAAAGAGTTGCGTGGCGGCCCCGCAGCCGGGCCGCAACAACAGAAGGAGGGCCCAGAGACGGGCCCGAAAAGAGAAGGGCCCTCCGGCCCCAAACGGAACTGAAGAAAGGGCCTCCGAGCCAATGGAGGCCCAGACTGAGGGGTCGTCGACGGACCCGCCTCGGTCCGTCGCCGCGGCGGTCGTAGCCAGTGACCGCCGCGGAAGCGACTAATTGGGCACTGGGGGGTCGGTCGCGTGCAAGGCGGGGGCCTGCGCGCGAACTCCACCGACCTCCCCATCGAGGGCGACGGCGCCACGTGACTTCGGCACCGTCGCCTCACTTTTGAGTCTTTCGCGGGGAGGGCCACAAGCCCCTCCCCGCAGGGTAGCGGGCCCGCCTCTTTACAGCGGGCCCTGCGCGGCCGGTGTCCCCCTGAAATTGTGCTCTAGGGTGTTCCGGGGGCACCGGCTCTTTCGCGCAGAGAAGTCACCGGGGGGTTTTAGTGGAATCACCACATAACCCCGTCGTCTCCCCCGCAGACGACGGGGTATCCGAAGGGATTTCCCCCCGTCAACAAAAAAAAAAAAAAAAAAAAAAAAAAAAAAAAAAAAAAAAAAAAAAAAAAAAAAAAAAAAAAAAAAAAAAGGTTGGGGTGCGAAGTCAGATCGCCTCCTCGTGTGCCTGACTGTTATTGGGTACCTCCTCGCGGGGGTAGCCCTTTAGCAGGCGGGCCGGCGCACCCTGGGCAACGGCAGAATGTGCATCAGTCGTCGGCTCGCGCTGGCGGCCCATGCCATTCTGACGGCCGAGAATCTGACACCATCGTCGCTCCGGGCACCCTCTGCTCTATCAGAGGGCTCCCCTGGAGCGGCAAGGACAGGGCCTTCGGAGTCCCGTCCGCCCTGTCACACATCGTAACCCCTGTGGGATTCCTCCCCAGGGACCGAGGGCCTGGCCGACAACGTCCGGACTGCGAGGAGTCAACCTCTATAAAAAATCCCCAATTCTACACGCTGGGAAACCGTGGCGTGTGGATGCTCTCCGGAGCGGCAGCAGGGCACAGCTGTCACTAGCGGCCCCGGTCCTACAGCGGTCACTGTAGGAAAGCTTAAAATGGATTGTGACAAAACGACTGATATTCCCCGGGTGGGTCCCGTCCGTGAGGACGGGGAATCCCACACCATCCCGCAAGGGGTGGTCTGCCCCTGTGTTACGGGGGGGGCACACATCCATTCGGCGCTCTGCGCCAATAGGCCTGATGATCCGGCTAGCCACCGGCGCCGTGGGGTTTTGGGGCCCCACGGTGTGAAATGCGCCACCCATACCGACGAAGCGCCGCCGAGTCCTGGGGAGGACGCCGCTGACGCTGGAGAGTTCGCCTGGGCGGACGAGGTCTCCAGCGGCAGCGAGGCGATGGCGGTGGATTCTGGAGGCTCCACCTCGGAGACTTCCACCAAGGCCATGCGCCGTAAGAGGGCGCGCCCCCTGTCTGCTGTCGTGGCTCAGCTTCCTGAGCTCGACAGCAGCCAGGGAGAGGAGGATGCGCCAGCGGAGCCACCGCAGGCGCCTCCCAAACGCGGGAGAGGGCGGCCCCCGACGACGGGCGAATACATCGGCGTGGGCAAGGCCCGCGCCGAAGCCCAAGCCGCCCGACGGGAGGCCGCCCGCAAGGAGACCTCCGAACCACCGGAAGCAGCAGCTCCAACTAGAGAAAGGGCCCCGCCGAGTGCCCTAAGGGAGGCCCGAGCGGCACCCGACACTATGGCCTCTGCTGACCTCCACCAGAAGGTGGAGGAGAATGTAGAGGCCGTACTGAGGGTTGCCGCTAAGTCGTCCAACCTGAAGGGAACTTTCCAAAAGTCCCTGAAGGAGGCGGCGAAGTCCACGCGGGAAATAATGGAGGAGCTGCTGAGGCGCACCTCCTCCGACGAGGTGCGTACCCTGGAGCGGGAGAAGAGGCTTCTGCAGGCGGAGCTCGACAGGGAGAGGGCCGATAAGGCCGCAATCCTCTCCCAGCTCCAAGAGCTCCGCCGTAAGGTGGATTCGCTGGAGACCCGCTCCGGGGCTCCCGGGGCGGGCGTGGATCGCCCCGCACTGGACGAGCTTAGCCGATCAATCATCGTCCAGTGCGGGACGATG
>SJJU01003556.1:0-23304 GCA_012932125.1 Conopomorpha cramerella
GATTACAACCGAATTATCGATTGGAACCTAATAAAAAAACGTAATTACTCATACACTGTTCGTTTCACGGTAAACTCTAACCGCCGTATTAAAAAAATGTTAAAACATTGAATAACTAGTTGACGTAAGTCATACATATATATCAACTTACACCAGCTTTTGAGACCTTCACTAGCAGTGCACTAGCGCTGTTCTAATTTTACGAATACCACAATTAAAACTATTATACGCCCAAAAATACATGTATAAAATGTTCCATATACTTTTTATTTTTGAAATACACCAACACAATAACTCGATATTGTTCACCGGGTGTATAGGCGCGAATATAATCAAAGACAAGCTCAAGCTTACCTCTATTATTTTACACCGCGTTTCAACGTGTGTCCACTCGTGACCACGACGCATGCAACTGCGTCGAAATAACGCAAAGCTCGAGCATGTCTTTGATTATATTCGCGCCTATATACCCGGTGAACAATATTGAATTATAATAATAAAATATGTTACACCAACATAATCATCATCATCGTCATCCCATACTTGTCCACTGCTGGACCTATGTCCAGGCCTATGCCTCTCCAATAACACGATACTGTGATCTGTTTTCGGCTTCTCGCATCCAGCTTCTGCCAGCCATCTTGCGCATATCATCAGTCCACCTAGCCTGAGGGCGTCCCACACTCCGTTCTATTAAAATGTTCAATGCATTCCAGAACATGAGTCTAATTCGGGGATCATTATCGCGTATAATACATACACACCACGTACAAAGTGAGATGATGGACAATGTACCCAACGTCTCGGGTTTCCACCACACTCGCGTGGCTTTAATTAGTCTCTACGGATGGACATGAATTAATTACATCTCGCACTTGACTCTTTCGTACCGACAGTAGAGACAAAAAAAAATCACGTCGTCTTCCGACCGACGAAAGAAAAAAAGAATTTTATAGCCTTCTTGGAAACACAAATGAGTATCACGAACGTTTTTCATACGGAGATGTGACAAAATATGGCCGTTCCGCCGGGAAAATTATGGACGTATCAAAAATGTGCTTATTAATTATCAGCCGCTGCTATTTTATCTTTTCAAAAGTTGTTTAAGGATTTCTGAGGATTCATGTCATTGATAGGAAGTCTTTATTAGAAAATTTGTTTGGGAAAATATGTAGGTACTAAACTAAACATTATTAGCAAATGGTGTTTTTTTTTTACTTTTTTCGGACAGATTTTCGGTTTTAGAACTTTCGTTACTGTCAAACTTTGTTTGGAAAGTATGGATAAGGAAGGACCCTAAATATTAATAAACTAACTGACCTGGCAATCGTTGTTTTACCAATGTACATTATCCGGGATATTCAAAAGTCACATCATTTTTTAATGAAAATGAAACGCGCACAGACATTATTTTACTAAAATAACAAAGGTAAGCTCGAGCTTGTCTTTAATTATATTCGCGCTTATATACCCGGTGAACAATATTGAGTTAAAAAAGTCAGATAGAAAACGTGTTTGCCTCTTAACAGTGGCGTACACTGGCTTTTACGACAAGGTAGGCAGTAATCCCCAAGGATTGACACCTATGTATAGGTAACTTGTCTGTACAAAATACAGGTAACCTATCTACTCACCCACAAAACACAGGACCTTTGTTAGCCTGTCGTGAGTACAACAACAAATGATATAACAATAACTCTATTATTAGGTCGGGAAGCTACAATACTAAGGTAGAAAGTGTATTTTTGCCTATGATGCCACTGCCCCTTAACTGCATGATTTTTTTTGTCTGAATAAAAACCTATTCTTCTTAAACTATGTGGCCTGCATCATGGAAAAAAAAATTAAAGTGGTTTTAAGTCAAAACTGCGTTCATACCTATTAATTGTACCTCTGACAATAATTTAGAATAAAAAATCTGCAGATGGGACGGCTAGAAAAAACATCACTATGCAGCTAAGGGTTGACAAGCCGAGTCCGTGACAGTACTTTGTACTCGTTGTTCCTGTAATAGTTTAGTCTTACGGCGGCGATGCAGACTGCTCTTAATTAATACAATCTTAGTACAGTCACGGACAATCTACTGTCTACAACATCTGTTCCCTTGAGCTGATCTTTAGTGTCTTTGTCTAACAGTAACAGCTCAAACGAGAGTGTTCAAATTTAAAATGTTCGCGCTACATCATTCAAATTAATAGGTTGAACTTTTGTCAAGACAGATCGACCATTGTCAAAGGAACGAGATGTCTTGTTGTATCACAGACAATATGATGTTGCTGGTACAACAAAGAATGTTAAAATGTTTAGTACTTGCAAAGGTAAATTATGTAGGACGCTGCTAGTATATGGAGTAGTGGCGAAGCTAGGAGGTAAGCCGGTAGTGAAATATAGGCACTTAACCAATGAAACGCTTATTTAGATTTTTTTATTTGTCTTACTTATTTGAGCTATAATAAGTCCCTACGCTACTTAATTTCCTTGAAAATATTTGTTAATGTGCTTGGCATAGGCTTGTCTTGTACTAACCAACGGCTTAGACCCCAGGTTCGACCACACTACAGATAGGAGAGTCAGTCAACACTTAATCATAATAATATATTTTTCAAAAAACCAATAGTAATCCCCTCTAAGGGGAATCCGTTAAACTAAAAAAAACAACAAAGAGCCCATTTCAATAGTAAACTATCAGTATAATATATTATAATATAATATAATATTTTCTAGTGTATTATATAATTATGTTGGTATGTGTTATGTTTGTGTACAGCATGATTTTAGTATGTATGTATAGTGTAAGGAACAGTTATTTCCTCAAACAATATGGCCACCTAAACCACACCGCAAAAGCCCAAGGTTAAGCTGGAAGAACTAATGCCTTTGTAGCATTAAGTTTCGCCTTTTGATACAATTTTAGTGCACAATAAGTATTAAAATAAATAAATAAAATAAATAAATAAATATAGTCAGTGCTTACATTCCATTTACCTCCACAGGATATGGCGAACTACAGCTGCGTGGCTGAGAACATAGCTGGAAAGAAGATCTCTGAGCCTGTACCACTCACAGTTTATGGTAAGTACTGACATAATATGAGTGGATGACAAACGGAGTGCAGGACGTGAAGTACATGAAAAAAAAGTTAATTTTGGAGTTATGATTCCAAAACTTGATGCTAGTATTTTTAATAGACAGTAATACGAAGTCGTGGAACATGCAATCTGTCATAAGCATTAAAAACTGGCTCATATAATAACAAAATTCCGCGGGATGTCCAAAAATAATTCTATATTTTAGCTCGAAATTAACACGGGAACGATAAAAAAAAAACGTGAATAACAAACAGCAAGTAGTACAGGTAATAGTTTTTGACCGATGAAAAAGCAGAGAAGGTACTCGAGTCCATACGTATATATTTTTAAATACAAGCAAACGATTTGCTTGAACCTGTACCACTGTTTATGGTATGCACTGACTTCTAGTACCTCTTATGTAGTTTCCGTCTGCATGAGCTTCACTCATTTAGTTCTCAATACAAGTGACGGTTGGTATGAAACGTTGAATGTATACGTCATCTTGACCGAATGCAAAAAATAGTATTCCCGTTAAAGGGCTTAAGATTTCTAAGCTTAACGTTAAAGGAATTCAGATATTTACATATTCATACATCGGTTGATGGGTAGAAAACAGTATTTTTCCTTTTTTTCTCTTGTCGTTTACTGCGACACGAGAAAGACCCGTTTTTAAAGAAGAAAACTGTTAGAAATTTACTGCAAAAGACTTTCTTGAGCATGTCGCTGTTCTGTTGTAAAATAAATACATTTCTCTAGTAAAGCTTTTGTCAAGTTTCATGCTTCAAAGCGTTCATATAATGCGTACATACAAAGGGCCCAAGTTTATTTTCGCTCTTAAGAAATCCCCTTGGATTAATAATGTTTTGATTTACATTTTAATTCTCTCACACAAGAGCGCCACCTACGCGATCTTATAAATTATTTATCACATTAGCAACTCGACAACCAACAATCTTTCTCTGCTCTTTAACTCTCATACCACCTTCAGTTACCTGTAATAACTATACTTGAGTGTGGATCAAAGGGCACACGCCGATGCTTGCAATTATTTCGATGCGCGAGCGCATGGGAGAGTCATTAGAGTCGTCGACCGCCTACGCCATCTTGGAAATATGGCGCCTAACTGATTGCAATCAGCACCTCGCTGAAGCTGTCCTTCTTCGTGATATACCGACTGTGATAATTGGGTGTTGCGTGTGTACCCTCGTTTGGCTGATGCAGAGATTACAGCTCCACTCTTATCGATCAAAGATGTCTCCGCGACGTTACATGACTCAACTCCGTTCAATCGAGGATCCCTTGTTGTGGGCGTTAATGAATTTCAAATTTCATTACCATTTAAATTAAAACATGCGCTCGCGAAATTGCTGGGCGGTTCGGGAATTTTTTCCGTTTCATCTTCTTCACGTTTTTTATTGCTTTTTGTCGAAATGTTGAACAGTTTGTAGATACGTATGCAGATGTAAAATTTTAACGTGTACCTGTAAATATCCGTGTGGTCTTAAGCGCTGGTATTTTACTTACAATTTAGCACCTCGTAAGACGCTAAGCAAACGTTTCTTTTGTTTATTTCATCTTTGTTTATGTATAAAGAAACTTGTCAAACCATAACGTACCTAACCTTGTAATTTCTCTTTCCTTAAAATGTGTTTAACTGTATTTGAAGTGACAGTAAAACCATGTTATCTTTCCAATTTTTTATATCACTTTGGAACAGCATCTCCCTTCATTTACGTCATAAACCTTTTACTATTCTTTCGGCTATATTAATTAGCTAATTTGTTCTCCTGATTTTCAATAATACATGGCAATAAATGTCTATGATTATAGGTGAAAAAACAATAAACTCGTCACTTTACGAGTAGTCGGCGGAAATTAACGATGTATACCATTCCATATCCACCGCTATATTTGAATGAAAAAACGCTTTATTTAGATTAACCGAAGCTTAATAGGTTAATATTCGACCCGGAGCCTAATGGGGTAATCAATTTTTATTGAAATTTCGAAGACATAGCGAGACCACGGGTGGTCGGGTAGTCGTGTTCATACGTTTTGAGCAATTTCAGAAACTACCTATAAATTGTCCGAGCTATAAAGCTTAGTGTTCGTTTCTATGAACTGTCTCAGTGGGCTTTGTTTTCTTTAATGAGCGTGGATTGCTGAGTGGGTTTTGAGGATGTTTCCTTTTGACAACACTAACTTCAGTTAAATTTGGAACTTTGGAATATTGTCGCGCGAAGTTTGAAAATGTTTTCAGTGAATTGAAAACAAACAATTATGTTTAAAGTGGTTTTGCGCAGTTTCGTTTTAAAGCTTTATTTAAAGAAGACACTTTAGCGGACATTTAATTAAAAGGTTCCAAAAGCAATAAATAAACTTTTTTATACATTGGAGTTTATTCACACGCTAAGTTTTTTGTGATATTCATTTAAAATCATTCCTGCTTTCATAGTCAGCCATATGGTCTGATGATAAAAAAACTCCTCCTTTGTGAAACATAAATTACCAACAAACAATATGCTAATAACCCTTTTAAGTCTAATAGGTCGGTTAGGCTGGGAACAGCCGTTTAATGGCTGCCCAAATCGGAGCAGACAGCGGCGGTAACTACCGCTGCGGCCCTTCCCATATGATCAATGCAAAAGTGTTTATAGCCTTTTAGAAAATTTCCACGAAACGTTTCCGGAATGACCACAGAAATGCGCCATAGTTTAGCTGTTCGGCGAATGCTTTTTGGAATGCATTAATGATTTTATTACTTAAGAAATTTTTGGTAGGAGCAAAATAACTTTTCTGTTACTCAAATGAGTATTGTTAAATGTGTTTTAGAATGAACAGCTTCTTAATCTCAACGTCGTCGTTGTCACAGAAAATTGTCCAACTTCATCAGAGATTTTAGCCTTTGAATCATTGATAAGATGATTTCTACATTCGAAATATACAGTACCGCTTAGTCCATTAGTGCAAAGACAATAAAGTAGTAACCTAACACAAACTGCTAGCCCTGGCAACAATATTGCATTAAGATCTTATCAACAAGCCCTTAAAGTACTATCTGCTTTAATCTAACAACTGTCGAAAACCACCATAGAACAATGGGCAAATAAAATGCTGGCAGTTATGTGGAGTTTGGCTCCGGGAACAGAAGCTGCGCCGATCACGCGACCTCGCGTGTCGAAGGTGCTACCACCAGAAACACCATGCACAATGATTTCACCCTAAGATAATGGTTACGAGGAATGCGTAATTTCAGGGCAGAAATTATAGATTTCGTGAACCGTTTACTGTGAAACCAGCACTTGTATTATTAGTTTTCCGACAAGCGTCACTAATGCGCCGGTAAATTGATGGGCTAGATCTCCAGATAGGCTCGCTTTTGTGAACTACAGTGTGAAAATTATCAGTTATAGCTGCCACGCGAGCGAAACTTTCCAATGTTTACGGTTTTCCTGAAATGTGACATGCCAGTAAATGATTTTGGACGCGTGTCTGTCTGCCGCATGCTACTTGGAATGTACAAATTCTACCTAAGTTCAAATTCCAAGAAAATAACTAGGTAACATGAAATGACACCGCTGTTGTGTTAGTAGACTGTTTTCGTCATGGCGACAGAAATTTTATGTTGAAACAAACTCATTCATAAATGGTAAAAGGTGATATGTGAAAATTGTCAACGGTCTGAAGATTTCCGGTGAAAAATAATTGGATCATTCTGTACTTTGTATTCTTTGCTAAGCTTATTAGGATTATACTTTTACGAATTTATCGATGAAGCTAATAGAGGCTTGCATTTATTATTCTGTGAGATATTTGACATAAAACTCCTGTTAGCTTTTTAGACACCCACAAAAGGCCCAAAGTTGCCAATTCGGATCAGTGACGCAGACTTCACTTGATTTCTATTCGATGACAAAAAAAATTAAGTAAGCGAAGTAAACCAACATTTGCTTGTTTGTTTGTTTCTCCGAATCTAATTCCTGGTGACTTTTTTGCCAACAGTTAACGGAGGTTGGAGTCCTTGGGGCTTATGGACTCAGTGCCGTTGCAACGGTCGCCCGGTCCAGGGTCAGCGAAGAGTCCGCACCTGTACTGAACCCAGTCCCCTGAACGGCGGAGCGCCGTGCCAGGGTCAGGGAGTCCAGAAGACTGCAGATTGTGTGCCTTGCACTACGGGTTAGTTTGGTTTTAAATATTATTTATACAGTTATGTTTAGTAGAGTTGATAGTTCCTCAGACCTCCTAACACTCCAAGAACAACACGATAAGATGGACTACAATGGAAATCATCCTAACCACAATATTCAAAGTCAGAACAGTCAAAGACGCGTTTTATTTCCTGACTTCAAATACATACATAAACATAAATTTTATTGCAACGCGTGCTAGGACTTCAGACTATCTGTTATACACGAGGATATAAAACAAAACAGAAACAGAAGTATCAAAACCTATGTCTTTTTTTTTAATACAGTCGAAAAACCGACAATAATTATTCATCAGCATAATAATCACACAGTCATCAGACAGAACACTAATAACATTTCCATTGTATATGAAAGAAGAAAGGATACAATTACAGTTGGAGCCGATGAAAATAATATGCAATGTAATAAATCAGTAGTTGCTAATAAATTATACACGGACAAAAACGATCAAACGAATACCAGCACAGTGGAGACTGATCCGTCCCGTGTTGTGTTAGATCAGCGCTGTCTGATGCCTCAGCCTAGGAAATGCAAATGGCAATTTATGAAGTCTGTGAATAAATCAAACATTAATGCCAAAGGGTTTGTCGTGGCTCTTATTTTATTGTGTAGGCACTAAAATGCAAATTCAAATTAGAATTGAAATATTGGTCCGAGAAATACCTACAAAGTTAATGCGGAGATGGTTGTGAAGGTACGATGTCGGGTGTAGGTTGTTATTTATGATGAATTTAACATAATTGTTCCTTAACGACTCTCCAGAATTATATAAATAGAAATATCTACATTTGTAAACAGGCAATCAATTTTAATCACAGCAACATTATATTAACAATAATTCTAATGTGTTATTTTACTTTTGGCACATTAAATCCTAGATCCTAACCTACAATCATATTCTTATCTGCCAGTTTGTAATAAACAGAAATAAAGAAAAAAATATTCACAATTTGATGAAAACATTTAGAAAACGAGAATAGAAAAGTCGACTTTAACAAGTGGAGACTAGATACTTTATTTGCATGCACCATCGCGTACGTTACATCACCGAGTATGCAGTAAGAACATCATAAATGTGACTGGGTGCATTTCTCGAGCCCGGCTTGATATAAAATCTCGACTCCAACTTGCAATATAGTGCCGGGATGTGATATCAATTTGACACTTTTATGAGTAAAGACTCGCAGTGGCTTTGCGCTGAACATTTTACATGTCGTCACAAGTCTGGATTCATAAAGCATGATAAGATTAAATTTGTTGTTTTATTCTGTTGTGCTTCCGTACGTAGGATACACGGATCTCCACACGTTCCACGGGGATCTTGGTAAGTCTGTTTCTTCATAAGTTATTAGTAAAATTTTAGCTATCATTTTCCATTTTGAGTATGATTTTTGACTTCTTTTACTGTGAAGTAATTGGATAGGAAGGCATACGCTACTTTTTATTTATGTAATAATAGAAAACGCCACAGTTTCACCACCTGCAATTTTTTTTTCAGGCCTTAGGAATCATTAGAAGAAACAATTTTTTTAAATAAAAACAGGCACGATTTTTCTTAAAAAAACATGATTGATCTAAGTTTCGATGAATTGTGAGTAAATAGGCACTTTTGAATGGCATTTATTCAGTCAAAATTGCACCTTGTATATAAATGGCTCAGCTTTTTTTTATATAAATTAGGACTCTTTTACTTTAACCTTTTTTTACAAACCTGTCAATATCTAAAATGTACTAAATTCAAATCGATGTGAAAAAACGTAGTCACGACTACTATTAAGCTAATCTTGAAAAGTTTTTTTTCTCCCGTCACAAGGCAATGGGTGTTACGCAGTAGTTTAATGGTGAAAAAAGTTTGGTAGTTTAGCGCAAAAAGTCGAGTGAAGGAGGCCGATAAAGCGTGATTTGAAGCTGACATGTGTTGATGATTAACAAGACAGGCGTCGAGCGTTCCCCTCGACCGACCTCGGCTTTTAAACAAAATATTTTACTGTTGATTGTCTTTAATTGAGTGCCGCGTTGGTCTTTGCAGATGCTTCACAGACCTCGATTTTTTTTTTCATACAGTGCATTTTAATGAGTATGCTTAGTTTTTTAAGTGTTATTTTTATGCAGGATTATTTTTGACTGTTTTAAATTTATACCTGTCGATGGTTCTCAGTTTTGGTGAAGATAAATCTGTTTAAGAAAGGTATAGTTTGAAATGTCAGAAGTGTTGCAAACTACTGCGTGTAATAGGACACCGAGCGATGGTCTTAGAAACGTTGTTGGGCTTGTCATTATGAACAAAGTTTACTATAGAGACAGTGAGTGCGGGGACACGTAAAAAAATAGAATTTTATCTCCATACAAAATAGACAGTTTTTCGCCTTGGGGAACAACATAACGTATGGGTATAGAGATTTTTTTTTCGTTTCCACGCATTGTCGTCATAGTAAAAGTTGTTCATATTGACGAGCCCAACAACGTTTCTATTGCTCCGGGATTTTCTACACTCTCTACACTATTCCACAAATGCTATAGAAAACTGACAACGACGTTTCAAACGATGCCTAAATGCCAATTCTGAAAAACATCTTTTTGAAAAAAAAAAACCCGAAAAGATCACGAAACTCCGTGACAGGACAACTGTCCTGATTTCTAAGGCATTGCATAAACAAAACAAGTCTTGGACTAGATATTATTTTTTGTAATAAATAATGTATTCAAATGTATTCCGTTTTACATAAAGTGTCTGAGCCAAAACGAAATTTATTGTTTAGCAAGAAATTCGCCGCACAAGAGTAATGATTTATTTAAACTTTCAGTAGAAATTCATGTGGCGTAGTGGCATCCCGTACGCTTTTAAACACCCACTGTTAATTTTAGTGGCATACAGTCAACTACTTAAAGCTGCTTTGATGTCACAACAAAACTACTGGACTTGGAATTAAAACGGACATACGAAATTGCTCGTAAAATCTTCATAAAGCGATTTTGAAGCTCACTGTACCGAATGGGATTTTTTTAATTCTTCTCATTTTTTTTAGTGAAAATTACTCAAAATGTCTCGGATATTTTATGGTGTTTTGTTGATTTGTCGTTGCGAGTTTTGGTAATGCCGTCATATTAATATTATTTACAACTTCTTCTTTATCATCGACGACTGTATATCCTTCGCGGTGCGCTCGCGCGCGACAAAAAACGACACCGAGAGCATTTACATTAAATTTATTTACATCGCTTTACGTTTTTGAAAGACCAAAAAGGAATACATTACACTAAATGTGAAAGCCCCTAAAATGTAGTTGTTCCGCGCTCTAACGAACCTCGACTGATTTATGTGTGTGCGCACTAATTAATATGAGGTGTGCGTATGTGTGGGTATTATGTATCCGTGAATATACAACGGTTCTCACCCACACGTCGACAAGCGTGCGACAGCTGAAACGAAGAAAGGATTCTCCAAAAGGCAGGCGTGAAATGCTCACGTTTTTTTATTCATTATAAAATTTTGCCATAGCATAGTTTATGTTTCTTTTTTCTTCGCCTTGTTAAGCGTTTGTGCCAGTATTTTCTACAATAATTGCTCATGACAAATGCCCAGCATGAAGCACGGAACGCACTCGTACTCTTTGAGGAATAAAAAACGAAAACTGATTTATGCTACACTCGCATGTGAGGCCATTTTGTGCTACTAAATTGCAGTTGTATTTAAATTTTCAATTTATAGAGTTGATGGCTTCCCCTGAGTTATGGAGGGGGTGTATTATTAAAACCTCGTTTAATTTATGCCTGGGAGTATCTCGTAACTTGTGTTTAGTCGTGGTACGAGAATAGGTCCCTGAGGAATACTAATTTAGGAATGCGGTGATTTAAATCTCGTTTGGCTTTGAATTATTTTTGACATCGATTAACCGTGAGAGATCATTTAAATATGAAATACTGTGCCTATTAGTTCTATAACAAGCTGATGGACTTTTTGGTTCTATTTTGCTATAAAAATACGTCGTTGGCTCAAACACTCGGTCTTATGGCTAACTATAATCTGGAATGTTAATATATCGAATCAATCTAAGACACTATACCCTGTTTGCATCTCTCGAATGCTTTTAACCTGTTTATAATGTTGAGTCATTATTATGTACTTGCACAAACAATTCTTATAATTTGCTACATTAATTTTAGCTTTCAATGGAGAGTACACATTACAGCCTTGCTAATGAAAATAGTTTAACCCTTCGCTGCATAGTGATGTAATACTACATCAGTATAATTTTCCTCGATTTTTTTTCCTAGCCGTCCCATCTACGGATTTTTTATTCTAAATTATTGTCAAAGGTACAATACGTATGAACGCAGTTTTGACTTTAGACCACTTTTATTTATTTTTTTTCCATGATGCAGGCCGCATAATTTAAGAAGGATAGGTTTTTGATCAGACAAAAAAATCATGCAATTAAGGGTTAAATTGATTATATTAAACTTTGTTCTGCTGTAAATTGATTATATTAAGCTCTGACGTTCGTATGGTATAAAGAGAATAAAACAGTAGAATTGTATCCAGCATCTCATAGTTTTATTAAATAGGGTGGATAAAGTTTCCAACGCAAATGTCACTCTCGCTTTAAATTCAAATCGGCGAGAAAATTTTGAAAAGATTGAAATTTCAAAAAAAAATGCATATTTTTGAATTCGTTACAGATTTTTACGAAAAAAAATATGCAGATCACTAGTTTAACTCACGGTAGAAAGATGATGGTAGTTAGAAAAGTCTTCAGAGGGCCCAGTCTGTTACACTCTTGTAGTTGTATCCCATTGCTGATTTCGTTGCTTTCATTTTACTGTCGTTCTTAATAAAAAAAAGCGATGTACCATGTTTGCCGCAACAATGCCAGAGCGATGCAATAGCCATACCGATACCAGACTAGTCCATCGATTCGAAACGTTTTTGTCCAATGAAAACCGATGAAATCAGCGTCTCGCAAGTGTTAAAAAAAATGTGTGTGTGTACACACGTAAGAAGTGAAACTTCTTTATGGCCTTATTTTTCGCAAAATGATCCACATGCAACTTTCCAGAAATTCCAGTTTAAACAAAAGGATTTTATTATAAAAATAAAAAAAATAAATACACTTCACGCCTTTAATCCCAAAGAGGGGTAGGCAGAGGCACTTGCTAAAGCAAGTACCCACGGTTCACCGAGCCGTGACCGCATTGACCGATAGTTGCAATCAGAAACTGGGGTTAAACTTAAATATCCTTAAATTTGACCCGTAACCGAAAAATTCGACGGTAAATTTTCTTCCAACGCCGATAAAGAAGTTTCACTTCAACAGCAATCAATACTGAACATTATAATCATCCGTACAGCGCTGTCCGGCGGCTGGAGTCCGTGGTCCGAGTGGTCGGTGTGCGGCGCCGACTGCCGGCAGACGCGGCGCCGGTCCTGCGCCGGCGACGCTCTCTGCGCCGGATCCCCCGTCCAGCACACCGAGTGTGTCGGCGATTACTGCGGGGTGCATGGTGGTGAGTTGCTTTTTTTTTTTGTCTTTCAATGTGAGCGTCTAGAATAGAATAGAATATACTTTATTTGCTTGAGCAACAGCTTAAGCTGAAGTGGCAGTGGGCCGGCCATATTTGCCGCAGAACCGATGACCGTTGGGGAAAACGAGTTCTCGAGTGGAGACCGCGTCTCGGCAAACGGAGTGTAGGACGCCCTCAGGCAAGGTGGACTGATGATCTACGCAAGATGGCTGGCAGAAGCTGAATGCGAGAAGCCGAAAACAGATCACAGTGGCGTGCAATTGGAGAGGCCTATGTCCAGCAGTGGACAGGTATGGGCTGATGATGATGATGATGATGATATTTGCTTGAAATTTGGTACATAGAGGTATGATGGTATCATTAAAATAAGTTTCCTTAACATTTCGCCAATATTAGCATGCAAAACTTTTGCACTTATTTCTAGAATAGGTTATAAGCAATTAATTAGTATTTTTTTGTATTTAAGGCACATAGTGTCTCCATTTTATACAAATACTATTAGATCGAGTGAAACATTACTCGAGCATGGAACTGTGCTTGAGCAGGGTTTCAGAATACGGACAATCTTTTAATCTTTAGAATCAAGATTTATGTCGTCGTAGGTAATTCCTAGCGTGACGAACATGTTCAACGAACATATCCAAAAGTCTATTCTTCCATTAATCTATTCTTTGACATTTTGCATGTTAACTTTTTTGAAGACTCGCGTACACTACCAATAATATTAAACAATAAATATAAAATTGTAACTCAGAACCATCCAAAAAATTTATGGTTATTTGTAAACCGTTTTTGCCACATGGCGGACTAAATAGAAACCAAATGAGACAGAAAACAATAAAAATGTCGCAATGTCAACGAATCTTGAACAAATGTGGTCTCCTGTCTGGTTAACGTACATGGTGAGATACAAATAATTGTGTTTCACAATACTTTAGATTAATAATGTGCACGTGAAGAATGAGGCTGAAGAAAAACAAATGAACGTTTTTTATTCAGTAATTCGGATGGCCACTAACTAGAAATGTTTTGTATTACGGTTGTAAATTGAGTAGAAAATTAAGTTAATCACAGAATACCGCCGCCGGATAGAACTTTTCTACATCTTTCTAGCTTTGAATTCACTTACTCCGCTGGCAGAAGCTGGATGCGAGAAGCCGAAAACAGATCACAGTGGCGTGCAATTGGAGAGGCCTATGTCCAGCAGTGGACAAGTGTGCGCTGATGATGATACTCTGCGAAGCACGGAATGTGACCGCGGTCACCCATCCCATGGCTGTCCGGAACTAGTGTACCTTAACTTCGGTCATCATCAGCCCATATTTGTCCACTGCTGGACATAGGCCTCTCCAATAGCACGCCACGCGGGTTGGCGATCGCAGTGGTGTTGTGGTTTAACTCACAGAGGGCGCTGCTGCCCGTCCTCTGGAGGATTCCCTCGGTCGTCTCTTACGACCCCCATAGCGGGAAAAGTTTGGCTGGGGTGGTGACTCGTGTATTCTATTCGCCGTCACCACACGGCTAGTGTGGAGCGTTCACTTCGGTAATCACTTGTAATCACCTACGAGCTACATACAATAGCTTCAAGTGCCCGATACGACTACCTATAGGCTTATTGTCTAACTTACTAACTCTATAAACATTCCTAAGCGCAAATCTCGAGAACAATTTCTACTACACTGCACGGGAAATTAATACTACACACATCAAAAGTGTCTAGGGATCAAGAACTTTTTTAGCTCTAAAAAAAATCTAATTTATTTAAATCAAATCTAATCTTCTGGATTGGTCTCCTACCTAATTCCCCATGCCTGTATCAATGACTTATCATCACATTTTGAATGAATTCAGTTTTTGTAAAATATATTCTTGATTGCAATCTTCTAAAATGTACTTGATCCCTAGACACTTTTGATGTGTGTAATTGCATTTAGTATGCATAGTCAAGAACATCTGTCGGTCCACTAGTTATAATAGTAAAATTGAAAATGTCACATGACAAATTAAACAACACAATTCCTCATGACACCGTTATCCTTGCGCGCAAACACAACACGAACCCAGATGAGTCCGCATACCCGACACACGAAATAAATACAAAACCGTAGGCACTCCCAGCATTTTACGATTTTACGGCCGACGTCAAGAGTATTACAAATTATGAAACTTCTCCTCTTGGGACACGTTAATTAAGGCGATTCTATGAAAAGGCAAACGGACCAGATGCCTGCTGCTCTAAAAATATACTTCCTTTTCCGCACACGCCCATCATAACCAAGGTGTCCCTGTGTTCGAGTTTTGTATCGAGCCCTACGTTACTAGAGATTCTTTTATCATGTGAAACCTGTCTACCAGAAATATTGACCTTCCCACCCTCCCTGGATCAAAAGCGCCGTCCTATAATATGAGCTGTCCAAGAGACTTCTCCCAAGACCTCATAGACTGGTCGCTGCAATAAAGTCTGAAGCGATATACTCGTAAAAATTGAGCCAACAACATCTGGACTGTATCATTTTGTTCTAATTATAGGCTTGAAAGAATCATTCAGGTGGTCCGTCGGCTGTTTCTGTTTGTAACAATATTTATAATTATTCCCGGTTTTTTTAATTAAACGAAATAATATAATTAATTAAATTTGTCGATAAAGTTTTCCATCGTTTTCTCAAAAAAGAAATACTAATTTAACTTACAATATAAAGGAGGTTTGGTTTTTTAATTTATGCCTCAAGCAGTTAATCAGTGCCCTAGGTCAGTTTCAACATGGGTCCTAAAGTTTTGATGATGGATAAAATTTGTGTCATTTAATTCTAAGGCTATTTAGTACATACATAATTATTTTAATTATGTAGTACCTCAGCAGTAGTTTCTCAAATTCTACGATGATATGTGCTAAAGCATAATCTACAGAATGGTCACAAATCCACACCCAATAAAGTGTAAGTAAAATATACAGGAAAACTATTTGTCACCATCCAATGCCATTACCCGTGTTGAATTCGTATACGATACGAGCGACTCCCTTGGTGGTCTTAATACTTTCAGTTGCTGCGATCAATCCATATATTGTTATGTAATACCAATAAATCATATTCATGGTCCCCGCTGACTCCGTTTCAATTTCCTATGCGTCTGTTTATCGAACAATTTGATAAATAGCCTTTCGGTGCTTCCTCTTGGCAATGTATTCCTTTACTGTCGTTGAGTACGGAATCGGTGTTTTCAAAATTTGAAAATGGATTACACTATGTTTATTTTCTGTAAATTGCTCTTTTTGTTTTCTTTTTAAAAGTTTATAAGTATTTTCGGCCAGAGTTTAACACTATTTAGCTATTTTCCGGATGCAGACTGTATTAATTTCTGAAATCAAAAGCTTTAATTGTTATTGCCACCGTTTCTAATTTCACTTCGCTGGGACTTGTGGGAGTGAACTATCTCAACATTGCGCCGCGGCACTCGCGTACAACCATTCATTTCGCCGGCTCTCTCCACTTCATTAGCCTAATTGCGTACCCTCAAAGGGAATGGTGTAATTATTTAGCGCTTTTTCATCTTTTGTTGCGCAAACATGTGAATACTCGGCTAGTGTTAAACACGAACACGGTCCGCTTCCGCCCGCTTTGTCCACATTGTTTTGGTTTGTTACGCCTCCCTCCAGCCGCCGACATCCTTAGTGTTTATTTAGGTCTCCTCTATCAGCATCGCCGGTACCCCAATGTAACTGGCCGCAGGTTTTATAATGCAACACGACTACGCCGTCAATACAATAAAGGTACTCAATCGTCGTGAACATGGAAATTAATTTAACAAATTAACAATTTAATGGCCGCTTTCACGTTCCCTACAATCATTGGAGGTGGGCCCAGAAACTGATTTGTTGTGATCCCGAAGAGAGGACTCAGCGGGCGATCAAAAACTGCATTCAACCCATCCGATCGACACGACACACGAATATCACTCTTCAAGTTATCGGCAATTGAGTATCAATTTGTGCGAGTGAAGCGGTCTGAGCATTTAATTCCGCCGGGTCTCCTGCTGCGTTATGGACAACGCGACAAGGGTTCGCGAATTTCGATTTGGATTGGGTATCTGCAATCTCTCTGCAGTTGTAATATAAGGCCCGGTGATCGTAATGTTTACACAGCCCACATACAAATTTCAACTTTAATCGGATAAGAGTTGCGACAAGTCTGTGGCGGGGTATGATTCATATTGCTGAAGTTGGCGCCGTCGTCCGTTCTGTCCAGTGGCGTGCACACCATATAGGCAAAAAGACACTGCCTACCTTAGTATTTTGGCTTCCCGACTTAGTAATAGTTGCTAGATCTTTTTTTTGTTGCACTCACGACATAATACGCTAACGAAGGTGTGCTGTGTTTTATGGACGAGTAGATAAGACGTAAAGTCAAGTTACCTATACATATGTGTCAATCCTTGGGAATTACTGCCTACCTTGTCGTAAAAGCCAGTGCACACCACTGATCCTATCTATCCTAGCTAGTAATTCTTGGTTTAGTATCCTTACATTCCATATCGTTTTAAGTCCAACTTTAGCTTAGTTTCCCGTAACTTTAAAGAAAAAAGAACCGATTTAAACTTGTAAAATTTTACACATTTGTGGATGCAATTATCGAAACTGAACCAAATTTAAATGGGAAGAACCAACAAAACAAAAAAAACAACGAAAGACCCAATCAAAGATCTTGAGGTAAGAAATATAAAGCAAAGAAAATTCCGTCGAATGGAGGACCTCCCCCTTTTTTTAAGTGGGTAATAAATACATAATATCCAATGCCCACCTTTTCTCGTCTTGCGGGTCGTAAGAGACGACCGAGGGAACACTCCAGAGGACGGGCAGCAGCGCTCTCTGCGAGTTAAGCCACAACACCACTGCGATCGCCAACCCGCCTGCCAAGCGTGGCGATTACTGGCATTTCACCCCAAATTATTATGGAAATCATTTGGGGAGGCCCTGGTCCAGCAATGGATGTTACTGATGAATGAATCCAATGGCAATATCCTTCCAAACACATTTATAATATCTCTCACGTCATCCCAAGAAATCCCCATTGACGCCTAAACACTCGCCCCACTTACCCATGGGATTTTCGGCCATAAAGTTATGATTTATACGATACATCACGCACGGTGAGCATTCCAGTGTATAAAGTTTAAAGTCGTTTGCGGTAACGCGCCACGAGCGGAAACTGGAAGCCGGGAAATTTACCACCATCATATCTTCAATGTTATAAACTGATCTATCATCTATGTATAAAATACTTGTGATATCCGTATCAAGTATTGATGGTTTTGTATGACTTCGTTTCTTGAACTTAGCCACAAACGGAGATATTTCGACCGATAAAGTGCTTAACCCTTGGATGTTGTTTACGAAATGGATGTATGTACACTTACTATTTTATTGCGTTTAGGCAACCGTATGTATGCCTTAGTATAGATGCAGCGGATGTGAAAATATTTTATAGCAGCTGGTGCTTTTAAATTTCGAAACTTTCAATTTAAGTGATTCAGTCCATAACACAGATTGCCTTTTAACCTATCTAGGTTGCCAGAATGTCAAATGTTTAAACTATACTATATTGTATAACTAGTGGAAGCCCGGCGATTTCATTCGCGTAGTTTAGTAGTACCTGCATCCCAAATTTCAAGCGTCTAATATGAGCGGTTTAACTTTTTCATACAAAAGTATTTTCCCGCTAATTCCCGTCCCCGTGGGAATTTCTGCAATTCCTTTCTTAGTGCACCCCTACGGTACCTAAGCTACGTCCGTTCCAAATTTCAAGTGCCTAAGTTTAGCCGTTTGGGCTGTGCGTTGATATGTCAGTCAGTTTCTCCTTTTATATTTTTAGATAACATTGCAATGCAAAGATTCCCTACCTATCTATAAATATATGTACATACTTTTAATGGAAATAAACTTATTATTACTCATCATCATCAACAGCCCATACTTGTCCACTGCTGGACATAGGCCTCTCCAATTGCACGCCACTGTGATCTCAGCTTCTTGCATCCAGCTTCTGCCAGCCATCTTGCGTATATCATCAGTCCACCTTGCCTGAGAGCGTCCTACACTCTGTTTGCAGAGACGCGGTCTACATTCGAGAACTCGTTTTCCCCAACGGTCATCGGTTCTACGGCTAATATGGCCGGCCCAGTGTGTATTTTTGTGACTTTTTCACGCAAAAGTTACCGATCGCATTTAAATAATACTTTACGTATATAATATATAATACGGATCGGAAGCTAACATTTTGTATAGGGATAGTATTTTTGTCGTCTCCATAGTAAAAGTTGTTCATATTGACGGGCCCAACAACATTTCTATGGTCATTGCTTGGGGTACTTTTACATGCAGTATATTGGCAAAGAAACACTAAACTTTTAATTATATTAGCAAAACAAGGTTTGCCTTGCCAAGCCGAAAACAGATCACAGTGGCGTGCAATTGGAGAGGCCTATGTCCAGCAGTGGACAGGTATGGGCTGATGATGATGATGATGATGAAGGTTTGCCGAGTCAGCGAGTACGAAATAAAACTAAAAAAAAAAAATTTACTCACATTTTGGCCATCATATAAGTAAGCAAAAGAGAAGTACGAACCGGTAATAATTATTTACAAACAATACAACAATGACAAATGAAACATTAACAAGCTTTTTCGTGCCCACTTCAAAAGCATTTCGCGTCATTGAAATCGGTCTCGTTACTCTCAGAAGGATGTGAGAGACGCACAAAAAAAAAGAAGTTATATTCCACAACTCAATAAACAAGTACAATAATGACTTCATCAACACCCTCGGGACGGTTTTTTTCTTCTCTCTCATTCCCTTGTTGCGGAGTTCAAAGGCACGCTATTATTATTCGCGCTTTTTAATCGCACTCGAATCACAATTGAACTGGAGAGCGTGACCCTCTATCCGCTATACCAGGTGCAAACAACAACGCGATTACGACTGGCCGGTGGGCTTCGTTATCGGCTTCGAAAATGTATTAGCCTCAGTGCATTTCTTTCGTCAATTGACACTTTTTGTTGGACAAATTGAAGGAAGGTGGCGATTGTTTGAAGGGGTGAGATAAAACACTCCATGCATAATTTGGCTTTGGAAAAAAGGGTTGTCAGATTCTACAGTTTCCCGACTCTTACAACGCTGCTTGTATGAATAGAATAATAATAATAACTTTATTTAGAAAATCAATTACATACAATTAAGTTACCAGATGTCCCTAAACTAGGCGAAACCTGTATCTTAGGGAACCAATCACAATTAAATTTTGAATTTATACAAATAAAATCAATAATGTATTTCTAATTATATTTAATATTAGCATTAGGTACCATCACTGAAATCCAGTCTTAAAAGCACATCACTTAGATCACTTAAATTATTAAACATATTTGATTGACTCTCACATTAGTGCCTCAGTGCTATTGTAATCCAATGTTAAAAGCCACTTAACTACCCCAGCTTCGACCTCTTTAGTAGTAATTAAAGTATTCACAAAACATAATTTAAGCACCATTTTGAACTATTTCTAAAACGATGATCATTCCCAAAAGCCGTAATCAATCGACCGTCGCCCGCCCTCCCATAGCCGTAGTATTTTTAATCACCTAACCAAGGCGAAGATCGTTATCGCCATCGAATGGCTTCATTGTAGTTTGCCTATGTTGTTAACCGATTCAGTAGCGATACATACAATATTATGTAGCTGCAGTTTAATTCCGCGTTTACACGTTAAGAAAAAGGGCCGGATCTATACAAGAACTCGTGTTGTATACAAACTCTATTTTCTATATGATTTTTTCTTGTATGCAGCAGACATGACATGTTTTCGTGCACAGATCCGACGAAATTCCTGTCTATGAGAATCTGCCTAGTTGTGTAGACTAGGGATCTAAAACACTCTGGCACCGTAGCTGCGATGCAAACGATGTACATTGCTGATTTCGTTACTTTAACTTTACTGTCGTCCGTAGTGAAACAGCGATGCACATCGTTGGAAGAATCTTTCGAATCGCAACAAGAATGTTTCTACTTACGTTTATTAATAGGTTTAAGCAATAATAGATCTAAGCTAGTATAATTGTTGAAACTTTCTCTTCTGCACACATAACTTTTTACCACAAATTGGTTTGACTGGTAGAAAGTGCATATAAGTCCGCCATTTGTATTATTGTGCAATAAAGACTTTTAAATAAATAAGAATGTGTCAGATTTAGCCTCCTGGTGGTTCTGACCGTGTACACGCGACCTAACCTTAGTGTCAAACAAAACAAGGATTACAAGTACTCGCAGTAAAGCTGAATTTAACTTGTAGAGATATTCGTACGGTTTTGTTCGCTTAAATGAAAATGTTTAGTCGCTTTCAGCAGTACATTTTCACTAATGACACACAGCACTTAGGTTATAATGTTTTAATCTATATACGATTAGAATTAGAGCATTAGTAAGGAAAACATTGTTACAACAAACTTCAAGAACTTCGTGTACAAAAAAGTCGTTTTTTTTTCTTTCTTAAAAAAGTCTTTATTTCGGCCAGTCACAATATTTTTAGACTTAAACCGCGTAGCACCTTTAACTTCACTCTGTCTCTTTTCCACCAAACTGTATGTCAGTGGCGTGCACAGGCTTTTACGACAAGGTAGGCAGTAATCCCCAAGGATTGACACCTATGTATAGGTAACTTGTCTTTACGAAACACAGGTACCTGCCTATCTACTCACCCACAAAACACAGGACCTTCGTTAGCCTATGTCGTGAGTACAACAAAAAAGGATCTAACAATCTCTATTATTAGGTCGGGTAACAAAATACTAAGGTACTGCCTACCCTCTTTTTGCCTATATGGTGTGCACGCCACTGCTGTATGTGTTATGCACTTCTTTCTTTTTTGTATTACTGACTCATTTTATTGTAAACGTCAATTTTGGCTTGCAATTCTAGTTTTTGTTGGTCTGAGTTTACCTTTTTGAGGACTCTACTCTCTAGAGCGACATACGTACCTATCCTACCTTATCCTTGTTCCTTCATAGTGAGATGTCTTCAATTTCTTCTTTTTTTGCCTTTAACTGTCTTACTTGTATACTACATTTTAAGTCTTTCAAACACTCGACGATATTTTTTTTTCTATTCCATTACCACTGCTCCTTTAATAGGGCATCGGCTAAACCTTGTCGACCTTGCAACCAACAGCTGCGAGTGATAAAAAGCATCGAATTACATGAAATCCTACAAATACCACTTGCAGCTCTATCACCCGTATTCTGGTACAACTCACAATCACAAATCGCGGCTCATGTTAACGTTTGCCTCGCTCTAATGTTGTATGTGTAAAAGAGACGAACTGTGCGACGTTCGAGTAGTGATTACGGTTTTGGAATACTAATAATGATAGGTTCGAAATTTACGACTGGGACAATAAAAGCTCGAGTGAAACTGGTTTAAGTGTAAACCGTAGTTGACTGTGTATGCTTTTAATAATATTTATGTCAACGCCTCCCCAAGTTTATGATTGGACACGCTCCGAGTTTTAGTGACTGTCTGTTCTTTGTGGGATTCCTTATTCGTCTTTGAAATGTTTTCACTAAAAACTGGCGTCACTTTGTCTTTTTTTTGTGTAACAAAGTTTCCATAAATAGAGAGTGGAGCTTTTCAGTGCTGTTTTGGTTTCGTATGTGACACTCTCGCGGTGCGGTGCGGTTTTGTGGTTTTGTCACTTGATTTTTCGGACGGAATGTTCGGAGTTCGAGTTTGCATTGTTTGTACACAACATACAGATCACAGTGACGTGCAATCAGAGATGCCTGTGTCCAGCAGTGGACAAATATGGGCTGATGATGATAATTAAACCTTCCTTTGTTGTGATTATTAATGACAGCAGAAGGTTATTATGAAAGAAAATTATATCCAATGCTGGGCACAAGCCACCCTGGAGGTTATACTTATTTTATATTCATATTAATAGTTAAGACAGGACAACGTTTGTCGAGTCCAATAGTAGCAAAGGTAGGTATGTCTGTGTGTGTGACTTTATGCATACCCTTTACACCCTTCCTGAAATGTACGTACGCATTAAGTTCGAAAGGGCACCCATTCACCTCTCTCTTTGGGATTAAGGGCAAGCAAGTGTATTTTATTTATAGTTAAGCTATTTGTCTTCCAACGAATGCAATGTAAAGGGGTTAAAGTAGCATAATAAAGGTTGCTTGTGTTTATATAGGACACAATCCGTGGGATATAGACGTAAGCTTTCATGAAGCTTTTTACTAAAAGTTCCAAAATGTTCATGTTTTATCTCGAAGTCGCGCCAAATCGCTTCATTCCCATTTACCAATGTATTAATAATTCAAAGCCTTCCTTTTTTTGTTCCCACAATACCCTGAACTGATACCAGTGGCGTGCACACCATATAGGCAAAAAGACACTGCCTACCTTAGTATTTTGGCTACCCGACCTAATAATAGAGTTATGCTAGATCTT